>LN483354.1:658716-699501 GCA_900002565.1 Culicoides sonorensis | reverse complement strand
CCTACACGAATTTTTCGTTTAAAAATTAAATCACTAAAAAGGGCTGATCCTTCACAATTGACCCCCTCATAAGTCTGTCTCTAATCATAATTTTTTGGAACTAGTCTTTTAAAGCGACTAATTGATACTCTTCCATTAATTTAGTGATTCAAAAATTTTTATTGTAATTGGTTCAAATTCAAAATGTAACATAAATCAAATTCCAATCCAATTTAGGAAAAACAAACAACCAAATTTTATTTTTCTTCTTCAAAAACATCGTTTAAAGACTTTTTTCGTTTGCTTGTTTTCTGATTCAATGAAAATTTTTATCAAATCCATAATAAAATAACAATATTTTAGTCATGGGAAAATGATTTTATGAATCGTAAATGAGTATTTAGGAAAAAATTTCAGAGACATTTATCTTTAAATTTTATTACTCGTATTTACTTTAGATTCAGATTGGGCTTGATTTAAACAGAAAATAGAAATTTTATGGTCGGCTAATTTCTGAGTCATTTATTAAGGCATTAAATGTATATTTTTCATATTTTATTATTAATTTAAAGCTCTGTTATATTAAAAAATTATTTATATTTTGTGTTATCATTCTTGCTCATTTCATTGCAAATCACTTCTTGTCTTGTCTCTTTGTCAGTTTTACGCACTACTGACCTTTTTAATATGAAGTTGCGTTTACTGTGGTTTTGTGTTTCATCGTCTGGACTTCAAAAACATTTATTTTAGAGAAACAAATGTAATTTAAAAATAATAATAAAACGCCCAATCCCCAATGATACCGTTAATTAAATATCGGTTAATATTGTGTCACGAGTAGGAGAACAATGATAGACAACTCACCTTAGTAAAAAAACGTGACTATGCGTATTTATGGTTATTAATAGCTTAAAATGAATTAGAGAAAATTGTTTAAATCGATTATTATTTGAGTATTTATGAAATATTACAATTTTTTTTTTCATTTTTTATTATTATGTAAGTCATAATTTGTTATAATTTGTCCGTGTCATTTTTTTTCACCTCTTCTCTTCATTCTCGATTTTCATATGAAACAATGCACATTTTACATTAAAATGAGGGACAATTCATTTTTTTTAATGTCACATTCACTACCGTAACAAGAAATTGTGGGTTAAAGGTCACAGACAGACAAACATGAAAGACATCAAAAAGGAATTATGAGTGAAATTCTCTTGAAATTTTGAAGTTATGTGAGAATTTTTAACTTGAAACTCAATTTTTTTAATTTTTAGTTTCATTTTTATGAAATTTGAGATTTTATTCTTACCTTACTTCTCATTACAGAAAATCACAACACTCTAAGTCGAAAATTTCCCGCAAATGTTCGGATTTATAATTAAAATAAAAATTAACATTTAAATTATAATTAAAATTAAAAATTGCGGCTTGTAAAAATTCATGTCAAAAAATATTTTGGACTTGATTTCGATATATGGAAAATTTTTCATGAGAATTGACAGGAAATCGCACTATGCAAATCATCAGTTTTTCAGCCTGATTTCTAGAATATTTTCGAAAAAATGCTTTGAAATCGGATCTTTGTTCAAAATCCCATAAAAAAAGTAAAATTCTGTAATAAAACTCATAAAAAATAGCGATTTATAGCGATCAAAGTCAAACATTTTATGATTTATGTGTGTATTTCATTTTTTTTTTAAATTAATGATGTAATTTCTTTGTACAATGTACGTACATGATAAAAAAATGTCATAAGTAAAAAAAAAATGCATTCAATTTAATGCTTTTATCGTCTGATGAATATGATGAAATTAGGTCAAAAGCATGCTTATCAAAAGTTGTTCTAATTTTCTTTCATTTTAAAAAACTGTTTTTGTACTTTAAATAAAATGAATTTTGTATGAAATAGATTTTTGACCCATTAATGTTTCTTTTCATCAAAATTAATGAGATCAGAGCAAAACGTTGCTCTATGAATTGGGTTTTTTGAAAAAAGGGGTATTTTCAAGAAATTTCTGAATTTCCAGAATGGTTGTCAACCAGCTTTTAAAAAATTCTTTAAGATCAGGTTTGACTGGCAAAGCATTTGATTCGAGAGTTCTCTGCTTTGTACAGGTCTGTTTTGAGGCCATCGAGCGTCTTTTTTTAGGTGTTCCGATACCACGACGGCCGTCTGGATTGTTGCTAGGGTTAAATCTTCGCTTATTCGTGACGAGTTGCCTTGTGTGGGTTAAAAATTTTTTTAGAAAAAAAAAATCACATTTAAATTTAATTTCTTTTTTTTTTTAAATGAAATGAAATGAGGAAAATGCATTCACTTGAAGTACTAAGTTTTTTTTCAATGGCACTTCTAGCTCTTAAACTACATGTCCCAACTTTTCATAAAAATTATAATAAAAAGAGTGGATTTAATTCATATTTTTATGCTTTTAATTACTTGTAAGCTTGGAAATCACATTACATGACCTGTACGATAGATTTTCCTGTAACTACAACAACGAATGATGTTTGCTTCTAATGCTCAAACAAAAATAGCACAATTTCATGTCATGTCATGTCATTTAACTAGGGCAATTTTTCAAGGACCTTTCATCAAAATAATTTTTAATTTACATGAACAGGGTCTTAATAAAATGTGTTTCATTCATAACGAAAATTTTCTGATAAGTTTTAAAAGGCATTGCCGTGATTAATGATGTTCATAAGCGCATTTTCAGATCACGAGTTTACTTTGAACGAAAAACACGATTCTAAGGTCAAAAGACATCAGAAAACCTCTCAATCAAATCTCATAATACGCCTTGAATAGGTTTTGTTTAGCACCTCGTCCATCTCCATGCAAAATGTGTTAAAATTATAATTTAATTCTCGCCTGTCATTAAGATATTTCATCAACATTTTAATTAATTTCATGTTAAACAAAGCCCTTATCAAGATTTTGACTTTTTGTCATCCTAAAATATGATAAATAAAGTTTTTAATATGTAAAAATAGGAAAAAAATCGCATATAAACTGTTCCATGTTAATGCTCTTAAAAATTTCATTTTAAAGCTGATGAAAGACATCAAAAGTAACGACGTTAATACATTTTCATTTTAAATACCCCTCAAATTGCCATAAAGTTAGTTGTCACTTTTTTTTCATCTCTCATTCTCTATTTTTTAATGATTTTTATGAAATTTTTAAAGATAACTAATTATTTTTATCTTGTTCCATTAAAATAATTTCATCTTGACACCTACTTGGCTTATTACTTAAATGATCTAACACACTAATAAGCTTTATTCACTTAAATTTAAAAAAAAAATAATAAGTACTCTCAACTTAATTTTCATTCTTGATAACAGCAGATTTTAGTAAGAACTTGATTATCGTTTTTCTTACAATTTTCATATCAATCATATTGAGATTTAATGTGAAATTTCCCTTTCAGATTAAAATTTTTTGATACTTTTAACAGGAATTTTGAAATTGATTTTATTTAACGGAATTTTAACGGAAATAGTTTCAATTCATTCTTTTTTTTTTATTTTTGTACGTTTTTATTGATTTTTCTCAATATTTAGAACATTTAACAGAGATACTTATTACTGACAGATGTACGAACAAACAGTATTTTGTGTTTATTTTGAGGAATAACTCTGCCATGTTACATTAAAAGGTGTATCAGCTAAGAATATATCAAATGGAGTGTGTAATTGTGAATGAATAGAATGAATGAGGAAGATATTTTGTGTTATTATTAACCTTTTTCATGGAAATCCAGTTAATGTTGCTTATCATTTCACTTGAAATATTATTTTTTTTTCTTCTCTTTATGGGTGTAGAGATATAAGAAATTGTGTAGATTAAAAAAAAATATTGATTGACAGGAAATACTGCTTGTTATTTGGTATTAAATTTGGTTTAACTGGATTTCATGGGAAATGTTGATTTTATTTGATTTTTGCAAGATGAATTAAAAAAATTGGAACAAAATTGAAAGCTCGAAAATTTACAAAAGCTTCAAAAAGTCTCAAAAACTTCTGCAAAACTCATCAAATATTGTAAAATGTCATGGAAGTCAAATTCCAAAAATTTTCATAAAATATTCAAATTTTAAAAATATCTTAAAAAAGTTGAATTTTAAAAATCTTTCAAAAAGACTCAAATTTTAAAAAGATCATAAAGTCGAAATTTAAAAAAAACTTTCGAAAAGAGTCAATTTTTCAGGAGCACTCAAAATTTTGAAAAACTCAGATTCAACAATTCCAAAAAATCTTTGAGTATTCGAAATTTAAAAAAATCAACTCAACAGACTCAAACTTTTTAAAAAATCTTAATTTAAGAAAATCTTTCAAAAAGAGTCAAATTTTCAAAAAATCTCATTGAAGTCGAAATTTCAAAAAAACTTTCGAAAAGAGTCAAGTTTTAAAAATATCTTACAGAAGTCAAAATTCAAAAAAATCTTTAAGAAGTTGAAATTTAAAAAAACATTCAAAAAACACTCAAATTTTAAAAAAATCTCATTGAAGTCGAAATTTAAAAAAAAAATTCAAAAAGACTCAAATTTTAATGCAACCCTTCTTGACAACCGTGAATTATCACTTTCATCATATTTTTTTTTAACATTCACCACTTTGATCAATCATAATCATCATTGCACCCTTTAATTTCGTGATGAAATCCATTAAAACCCTTAATTTTATGGACTTTAATCATCATTAATTATAAAATTTTCATGAAACAAAATTCAGAAACGTCATTTTATATGAAAAAGTTGGAAATTGAAAAATTTTAAATGGAATTTCTCTTTAATCAAAATTATTTCAATAGAACTTTTCATACTTTTTTGTTATTTTATTCAATGTGACACTCCACCACAATCAAGTGTTGCATAAAAAAATGAAAAAATAAAACAATATAAGCATAACACCACTTTAAACGTAATATTCAGAATGAATTATGAAAGAAATTATTGTTGCTTATCAACCACTTCAATGAAATTGCAATTCAGATGAAAATAATTATAACTTTTCCATTAGCTGTCATGAAAAATGTAACAGGAAAAAATTCATTTATTTATTTATTTTTTATTGTATTACACACAAATAATACACCTGAGTATTAGAAAATTTCTTTTAAAAGTTTTTTTTTATTTTATTTTCTAGGACTATGTCTTCAAATACCATAACCAGAAATTGGGTCACCTTCCACCACACATTTTTGCGTTAGCAGAAGCTGCCTACAAGCATTTAAGGGACAATAATTTAAATCAGGTAAGTTCAAGTTGTTACAATTCATGAGACATTGACCCTGATTCGTCATAAAAAAGTTTAAAAATAAAAAAAAATAATCTGTTTATTTTTTTTATATCACACTTAAACGAACTTTTCTGTTTATTCATTCTTCCATTCTTTAATAATCTGTTTTTTTTTTATTGTTTCTTTTTCCATGTTCTGCTGTAATTTTTTTTGTTGTTGTTTGAAATTAAATTTAATGTCACTAAACACCAGTCCATCGTTATATCCGGCGAGTCTGGCGCTGGTAAAACGGAAACAACCAAATTTGTGCTGCAATATTTGTGTTCAGTGACATGTGATGTATCGACATGGGTACAACAACAAATCTTAGAAGCAAATACAATTTTAGAGGCATTTGGTAAGTGATTTTTGACACGAAATTTTAATTTTAATGAATCACATAAATGAAATTAATTTTTTTTTTACCAGGAAATGCCAAAACAATTCGCAATGACAACAGTTCCCGCTTCGGCAAATTCATGCAAGTGTGCTTTGACTCGAAATGGACAATCAAAGGTTGCATTATCCAGGATTACTTGCTCGAACAGTCACGAATCACATTTCAAAGTCCCGATGAACGAAATTATCATGTTTTGTATCAACTTGTAGCTGAAGCCAAATGTAACAAAGAATTAGCAACATCCCTGCACATTAAAGATCCCTCATTTTATCAGTATTTAAATGCATCGGGTGATATTAAAATTGATATTGGTGCGGAACAGAAGCGATTCGAAGCGTTACGACTTGCATTTAATGTGCTACAAATTCCACAAAATATCATTGATGGAATCTTCAAAGTGCTGAGTGCAATATTGTGGCTTGGCAATTTGACATTTCAGGATATTGACGGTGAAAATTGTGAATTGGTGCCGGATGACAAGGAAATTGTGTGTACAGTAGCGGAATTGCTCGGACTGCAGGACGATGACTTGAAACAGTGTTGTTTGAAGAGACAAATTAATGTGCGAGGCAATATCACGGAAATTCCATTGAAATTGCAGGAAGCAAGGGAGAATAAGCATGCAATGGCAAAAGCGTTATATTCAAGGACGTTCGCATGGCTCATAAGCCACATAAATACGTGTATAAATCCAGGTCAGGACACGTCACGAGTAATTGGGGTCCTGGACATATTTGGATTTGAAAATTTTGCATTGAATTCATTTGAACAACTTTGCATTAATTACACCAATGAGAAGTTACATAAATTTTTCAATCATTACGTGTTTGCATTGGAACAAGACATTGTAAGTTTTTTTTTTAAATTAACTCAATTTCTTTTAATTCACCTTGTAATTTTTTCTCATGATAGTATCGCCAAGAGGAAATCGTCTTCTCCCACATTCAATTCACAGACAATACACAATGCCTCGAATTAATCGAGAAACCACCTCGATGTATCCTGAAAATGCTCACAGAACAATGTCACATGCCAAAGGGATCGGATACAGGTTACCTGACAAATTTACATTCTGAATTTGAAAATCATCCGAGTTACGAGAAAGCTCCAGATCGACGCAGATGGGAAACGGAATTTATTGTGAAGCATTATGCGGGATGTGTTGCATACACGGTCAAAGGATTCGTTGATAAGAATCGCGATGTGCAACAAGATGTATTATTTGATTTTATGAGTCGTAGCCAAAATCCATTTGTCCAAGAATTGTCATCATTTCAAGATCTCTTATCGATTTTAGCACAATCCCAAGCACAGAATCTCGCTAATGGACTTGGAACTGTCCAAAGAAACACCTCAAAAGGGAAACTCACTGTAAGTGATATGTTCCGACAACAATTACAAGCGTTAGTAGATGTCCTGCAAAGCACAAATCCATGGTATGTCCGTTGCATTAAACCAAATGCCGATAAACTTGCAAATGATTATGACGACCAATTGGTGATGGATCAATTAAAGTATTTGGGCATGTTAGATATCATCCGTATACGAAGAGAAGGTTTCCCAATCCATTTATCCTTTGAAGAGTTCATTTATCGCTACAAATGCCTGACACGCAAAACAAGGACTGTCGAAACAATTCGAAATCAAGTGTTGTCTGTGATTGCAGAACTGAATGTACCGGGCACAGAATGGCAACTTGGCAAAACAAAAGTTTTCCTGCGAAATAAAGTGCATGAGCCGTTGGAAGATTCAAGGAATCGGGTCATTAATGGCAAAGCAATTGTAATTCAGCGGAATTTCAAGAAATATTTGGAACAAAAGAAATTCAGTAAAACACGGCTGGCTGCATTGAAGATCCAACATGCATATCGTGGATGGAAACAGAGAATTCAATTTTTGAAGATGAGACGAGCTGCAATTGTGATTCAATCACATTTGAGAGGTGTATTTGCGCGTGAAGTTGCTGCCGCACTCCGTGAAATGAGACGTGTTGAGGAAGAGATGAGGAAACGTGAGCGATTGGAAGCTGAACGGAAACAGAGAGAGGCTGAACAAGCTGAAGCTGATCGATTGGCTTTGGAAGAAAGTGAGAGGTATGTTCGAGAGAAATTTTATTTTGCTTTTAAAATTTTATGGGTTTTTTTGAGAGGAATTAATTAGCTTGTAGCTTAGTGCAATTGAATTTAAAAACAAAGAAACTAATGAATTTGAATTGAGTTCGAATTTTTTGAAACAGCTCCAATCAAAATTTCAGGGGCGGACTTAGGAGGGGTTCAAGAGGGGTCCAGCTCCTTTGCCTTTAAAAATGGGCTCGTTTGCGAAATTTGACTTTAAAGCTTTTATTTGACCCCCCTCGTCCCCCACAAAAAAGTTCTAAATCCGTCCCTGTCAAAATTTCATTAGTTTCTTTTTTGTAAAAAGTTTAACAAAATTAATGTCTATAAAAATATATTTTTACTAATCACAATTATTCCTTTTTATTCCAAATTGGATTCAAAATTTTTGATTCAAATTCAAACAATCAATTAACATTCAAAATTATATTCGCATGCTCAATATTTGTGAAACTGTAGTAAAAATAATAAGAAAAAAACCAAAAAGGGGTAAGCTTGTCACCAAAAAAAATGGTAGATGTTCCAAATTCAAACGAAATATGATCATTTTTTTAACGAAAATCATCACATTTCACTTTGGACCTCATTATTCACTTCACATAATCATCAAAATTGTGTTAATTTAAAAAAATTATTACAAATAAAAAAATTTGCCATTCATTGTTTGTGTGATTTTTAGAATATCGCTTTTAAAATTTTCATTTGAATCGCATTTCATGTCCATTTTATTCATTGAAAATTTTTTAAAATCAAATATTAATTATTTTTCTTTGAATTTTTTTAAATAGGGCTGCTAAACAGGAGATTATGGCATTGTCTCAAATGGCTGAGCAAATAAATTCCAAATTGAGTTCAACTTCGTCCATGGAAACGAATGGCATGAGTTCGTCTTCATCGAATCAGCACAGTAACGAGTCAGTTGATTTGGATAATTTGTTTGCATTTTTGAGTGAAGTTGCTCCTTCGTCGGCTTCCAGTCAAACCAGTCAGAATGCCAATCAGATAATCAATGAAATTGGGGAGAAGATGGATAATTTGGTTGAGGATTTGGATGTTGAGCTTGAAAGTGTGATTCAACAAGAGATTGAGGGATTGACAAATGAAAGGAATACGATAAATAATAATAATGCAAATGTAACAAAACCGAAATTGGGTGTGCCATCGTTACCTGAGCCAAAGGAACCACCACCTCCGCCACCAGTGAAACCCGTAAATGGAAATGCAAATAAATTGGAGAATAATGCGACACAAAATGCTAAAGTGAAACGAACGGATGAGCCAATTTACGAGGCAGTGACACATTTACACTTGCAACACCAACAAAATATGCATCAACAACAGATGCAACAAGTGCAACAAATGCATCAAATGCAACAAATGAAGGAATTGCCAATGCCACCGCTTCCTCCAGTTCCTGAAGTGAGTGAAGCACTTGCATTGGAAAATCAACCACCACCTCCCCCGCCACATGCTCACAATCTCATACACGAAAATGGAACTCACAAGTTACGGCCTAAGAGTCCAGCAGTTCTTCGATCACAGTCACCCCAAAATCGATCTGGACCCATGTCACCGTCATCTCCCAAACACAGTCGTCCCAGTTCACGTGGATCCACTGGTGATCGTCATCATGGTGAACGTGAACAACGTCGCAAATATCGCGTTGAAAAGAAATTACAAGAAATGCATCAACTTGACATCACCGAGAGAGAAGACAAGCATTTACGCGAAGACATTTACAATGACATCTTAGAATTCGCTGAAAATCACTTCAATACACATGAAAGATCACCTGAAGGTACAATCATGGCAACACTAACACGAAAAGGCAAGAAAAATGTCGATCTCGTTCCAAAATATGAAATGATCACATATTATCGTGGCAATTCAATTCCCTCCTCACACATTCACATGTACGATCCAGAAAATGTCCAAATAGCATGCAACATTTTCCGTGAACTCTGCAAATATTTACGTGGTGAATTGAATGGCGAACGAGAATTAAGTGTAATTCAATTCATAATTGGACAAGGAATTGAACGTGAAGAAGTTCGAGATGAGATTTTTGTGCAATGTATGCGACAAGCCACGAATAATCCACACTCGGAATGGACAGATCGTGTTTGGTTACTGCTCTGTCTCACAATTGTTGCATTTCAACCAAGTAAACTTTTGTTTAAGTACTTTGTGAGTTTTTTGAAGAAGAATTTGGAACAACTCGACGGAAAATTGAGGCAATATGTTCAATGGTGTATGGATAATTGTAAAAATACGAAAGTTTCGTCGCGATTGTTGCCCCCATCGAGTGTTGAGGTTGCTGCAATGCGACGCCTTGGAACAATTGTTTGCCGATTTTTCTTCTTGGATGGACGTACAAAGGCCATTGATGTGCATCCAACTGATACAGCGAGTGATGCAGTCGCAAAATTAGCGGAAAAATTAGGACTTTGCAGTATCGAGGGATGGGCAATTTACCAATCACGACCTGACGGAGAAGAACACGTAAAATCACATGATTACTTGTATGATGTGATTGCAGCATGGGAAATGTGAGTATTAAATTTCATGTCTCATTGTTTAAAATTAACTGTTATTTTAATTTAAATTTCCAGTAAACAAACAAAAATCCAAGCAACGAATTCCCTTCGTAAAAATGCAGCAACTTTGGGCTCGGGTGAAAATCGGTTTGTTTTCAAGAAGAGAATTTTCAAAGGTAATCGTGAATTGTCCCAAGATCCCATTGAAGTCAATATGTTGTACGCTCAAGCAGTTTACGGCGTAGTTAAATGTGATGAATTTCCGGTCAGTGAAAAAGTTGCATTACAACTTGCTGGATTACAAGCCCAAGTTGCTCTTGGAAACCCCGCAGCACAACCAAAACCTGAATATTATTCAGATATTGGAAGTTTCTTACCTGAAAGAATCTCCAAAACACGTGAAGATCACTTTTGGATTCCAATTCTAGCACAAGCACATAAACAATACGGGTCTGGTCGTTCCGAGTTGACAGCAAAAGTCTTGTATTTATCGTGTGTCATGCAATATCCGTTATATGGCACAACAATGTTCAATGTTTCATATCGTGGCTATTGGAGTTACGGCAATACACTCATACTCGGTGTGAATTGGGAAGGAATTGTCTTAATTAAACCTGATGATAAATTTGTGTTATTTGAATTCCGCTACCATGAAATTGAATCTATCATGCTGGATCCGAGTGATAGCTTTATCACAATTAACTTGAATCAAAATTCAACGCGGCAAGACCAACAAAAGTGTTTTGTATTTGAAACAACACAGAAACAAGAAATTGGCTCGTTAATTGTCTCATATTTCCCGGCCCTGTCTAATTGGATAACGGAGAATGAGATACCTGCGAAAAAGGCCAAAGGTATTACAAATGAGGATCGTGTTCGATTGCATCACAATATCGTGGTGTGTCGACGACATTTAGTTGACTCTGAGTTATTACGGAAACCGATGGATTTGAGTGGTGGCTTCCTGAGAAATACACTTCGACGACTCTCTAAACATAGACTTGAGAAATTGCGCGCTGAACATGGATCGTACACGGCACAAGATCATGGTGAAACATACAAAGGATTTCCACACGCGTATTGGGCATTTAGTCGACAACCACTGCCACAGAGTTTGAGTAAATTACCGGATCAGGAAGAGCAGGCCATGCTTCAAGTGTTCCAATCGATATTGACTTATGCAGGATTAGGAACAAATGGTAATTAAATTTTATTGAATTCGTATGAATTTGTGATCACTGTATTTTTTTTTTTCATTTTAACAGGTGAAGTGGTCCAACGTGCCGAAGACGAGCACATTACCCTCATTCAATCGATCATGGATCGCTGCATGCGAAAAGAATCACTCCTCAATGAGCTTTATTTACAATTAGTCAAACAAACAACCGATCATCCAGATCCAAATTCAAGGTACCTCTCACACACATTTAGATATCATTATTGCTATAAATCAAATTTCATTTCTGTATTTTCACATTCACACAGGGTTAATTTACGACATTGGGCCCTTTTGTCATTAGCTTGTAGTGTCATATTGCCAACACAAAAAGTAGTTAGAAAGTATTTAATTGGACATTTGAAACGATGTGCAAGTGATTTCATTTCGGAAGAGGGCAAATATGCCAGATTTGCTGAAAAGTGTTTCTTTAAGACCCAGGGAACACGACGACGTCAATGGCCACCATCGAGAGAAGAAATTGTCTGCACAATAAATCGACGTCCAATTTATGCTAGATTCCATTTCATGGATGGACAATATCATTCAGTTGAATTCCATCCAAGCTCAACAGCGAGGGAAGTGATGGAAATTGTTAAGAAGAAAATTGGACTACAAGAAGGAGCTCAAGGTAAATTCGCTTTTATGAAATTTTAATGAAATGAAATAATAAAATTTATTGAATTTTTTTCAAGGTTATGCCATATACGAAGTCCTTGGAGCGTCCGAACGAAGCCTTCTTCCAGATGAAAAGATCGCAGATGTCATGTCAAAATGGGAAAAATACCGAACAGCCGCTGCTCAAGCTGTACAACAAAACCAAAATAGCACTTCAAACTTACAGGCGTCATGTCGACGTCAACATCACTTGTTCCTATTCAAAAAACACTTATTCTGTGATCAATTCATGAATTTGGAAGATCCAGTTGAAAAGGAATTGTTGTACCACCAAGTTTTGCATGGATTGCGAACTGAGAGATTCCCAATCAGTGAAATGGAGGCCGTAAGTTAAATTATTTATTTTAATTTTAAATTCCATTTCAAATTCAAAATTTCATTTCAGATCATGCTCACATCATTGCAAAGCCAACTAGAATTAGGTGACTGTGGTGATACGCCAGCTGATTATCGTCTTGTGGCCAGTCATTGTCTTCCACCACGCTTCGTTCCAAATATTCCACATGATGGTGTTGCAATGCACCATCAGAGCCTTCGCGGAATGACACAAGCTGAAGCTAAAAAATCCTTCCTTAATCTCATTCAAAGTTGGCCACTTCACAAATCAACAATCTTCGATGTAATGCAATCATTTACAAGTAATTGGCCACGTGTTTTGTGGCTGGCTGTTGATCAAAAGGGGCTTCATTTATTGGAACATCGGTCACGTAACACACTTTGCACATACGATTATGGATCGATTTTGTCATTCAGTCCAAACATGAATTGTCTCATGATCATCACGGGTTCCGATAAAAAACAATCCAAGGTTATTTTGACGACATCGCAGGTGAGTTTCAATTTCATTTCAATTAACTTCAAAATTTTACATTAAATTTCATTCAAAGGCATTCCAAATCGCAAATTTAATTCGTGAATACATGGAGGTAATTCAACTGCGTCTCGAGGAACAACAAAAACAACTCATGAACGATCCAATGACACAGTCAAATCGTGCAGCTGCCACGGCTGCATTACAACAACACAATGCAAAAGGAGGTCCAGGCACGCGACCACCATCAGCCATCTTACGACAAGGCAATCCACAAATGGTTGCCCCACAACCAAGTTAATATTCAAAGTCATTACGAAAATAAGTGAAAAAAGAAAATTAAATTAACTGTGGAAAATCTTACTCAAATTTAGGAAAATATTTAAACATTTACTTAATAATTTAATAATAATAATCAATCAAGCCAAATAATGCAAATAAAAAAAAAACAATACTTAATAAAAAGTGACAACCAAAAAATTGAATTCCATTTAAATTTAATTTTAAATTCAATTTAAACTTAAAGCAAAAAAAAAAATAAACTCCAAAATATTACCTTTATAAAAATTAAATTAAAATAAAAAATAATAGAAAATAGGCTAGTTAAATTTTTTTTTGTCAAAAGTCACACGACGACGAATCACGTGTTAACATCGTTATGTAGCTGAAAGAAATATTTAAATAAATAAAAATTTATTGAATTTGATGTGACAATTAAAAAAAAAATTCAAAAAAAAATTAAAATGAGCTAAAAAATTTTTTTGAAATGAAAAATAATTGAAAACTAAATGTAAAAATAAAAAAATGCATTAATTGCAAAAAAATACTTGAATTAAATAAAAAAATAACATTTAAATAAAAAAAATATATAAATAATTAAAAAAAATGACTTATCAAGGCAATGCAAGGCCTGACAATATAATTTAATTTAAATTGAATAAGATAAAATTTAAAATTAAGAAAATAATTTTGAGAGAAATGTAAGCACATAATATATTTTATATAGATTTTATATAAATTTCATTAAATTTTATAGTTATTTATGAATTAATTTAAGAGTTTTTTTTTTTAATTTTAACATTTAAATTTAAATTCAATAATAAAATTATTTGTAACGTTTTTCTTTTGTGATGTTTGTGATTGCTTTTAATTTATATTAAATTTTAATTGTAATGTAAATTTACTTTAAGCTTGGCACAGAATCAAGGGTTTCGTAGAAATTGTAAAAAAAATTAGCAATGGAAATATTTTAATTGAATTTTCAATTAAAAATTTAAATTTTGAATTTATTTTCCGTTTTTTTTTGAAGTAAATTTAAATTCAACTCTCCAAAATTCATCTTGAATGCCAAACTACAATAAAACCATGTCTACCATGAATTTTTTTTGAAACTTGTATCATATTCCAGCTTTAATCGAATCCAAAATGCATAAACAAGGAATAAATTTAATCAAATGAATGAGAAAATGGAATCAAAATTACTATGAGAATAAAAAATGAAACATTAAAATGAAATTATTATCATAAAAAAACATATTTTTTAAATGAAAATGCTTCTTTTTTACAAAAATCAACATAAAAATTAATATTAAATTAAACTATAAAATTTAAAAATATTTCCAATATACTGAGCTTTTAAAACTTTTAATTTATTTTGTGTTTAAATTTTCTATTCTATCGCAAAACAAAATAAAATTACAACAAATGACAACAAAAATTAATCTAAGGTATACTAAAATAAAATAAAATGATATAAAAAATTAAATTAAATTTAAATCAAACGTTAAAAATGAAAATTTTGCTGAATAAAATAAAAAAAAAAATTAAAATATTACAGGAAAAATATTGCATGTGTTTAATTTCAAGTCAAAATTAAATTGAGTGTGAAGTTTGTGCCTTTGATTTGTTGAAATGCCATAAATAAAAGCGGTTAAAAGTTTAACTGAACGATAGTCGAAGAAAATTGAATAATGTTTTTCTTTTTCTTGCAATACTACCAACAAATTAAAAAAAAACTCGATTTTCTGACAAAAAAAACTAGTTTTTAAAAGATTGCTCATTATTTTCATTCTAAAAGCTATAAAAATGAGAAATTTAACCACTGATTGGTTTAGAAAAGTGCGTTTAAGTTGGACGCGTTTCTTTGAATAAAATTAAAATTTATTTCATAAAATCCGCCATTCTGAAATTTTTTGAAAACGTTCTAGAACGTTCACAAGTTGTTTGGTTTTCTCTCTCTCTAAGTTAAGTTTCTTTTATGGCCTCTGTTAATTGTGAATCGTTAGCAGCCAATCTCGAGTATAATCCCGAGTTTGCCTGCATGGTGATAACTCTTCGGCATGCTTCTGTGAATGAAATATTGTGATCTGTTTTTATTTTTATGATCTCCTGTTCGGTTCTAAAGACCGGACAGCTAGGTGAATTCGGTCTGTCGTGGTTTTCAGGCTCCGGGCATGAGGGGCAGGTTAGGGGCACTATAAAAGTTATGTTTTTTGATCAAATTCTTTTCCTGTTTCTTCGATTCTTCAATGTCAACTTCGGCATCTAGTCCATACTTCCTACACCTGTAGGAGCAGGGTCTCTTGCATACTCTAGCGATGTGTCCATAGGTTAAACATTTTGAGCAGACTCGTGGTCTAGCATACCACGTCCTCACCTTGAAACTCAGGAATCCAATCGTCACCGTTTCTGGAAGTGTTTGCATATCAAAGTGTATTTTATACAGTTTATATAATTTCAAGGCTTTCAATGCCAATGAGTTAAAGTTCATTCTTTTATCCTACAAGAAAAACGGCAGTTTTTAAAAAAATTTTAACCGTTTTTAATGGTTTTCAGGCTTTGGTGGCTCTGGAGCCCAATCTCAAAACTAATAAGATATAAATAATCCTTATGAGCTACTAAAAAAACCCTATTAAGATTGGTAGAAAACCTTGAAACATTTGAAAGTTGATCCAAAAATTGGGCAGCTGCAGAGGTTTTTGTATAGAGACCCCCAAATTTTATATCTCATTATTGGCTTGAAAAAAATTGATTGAATTTTATGAAAATAATTGTAAATTAAATATGAGTATTATACCCTCAAAATCGGTTTAAAAACATGGGTGCTCGCATCTTCTTCTCGTCATATTTTAAAATTTAATCTCTATGAAGGTAGACACAAACTTACCGAAAAAAAATTGAATTGAGAGTCACTTTGAATTATGACAAAATCTGGTGCAAATTTCACATCTATAAAAACATTGAGAGACAATGCAATTTTTTGTAATAAAGTTTATTGATCTTGTCAATGCCCTTAATTTCCTCATATAATTTGTAATCTAAGTAAAATTTTGAGCAGTTTTAACATAAACTTCAAAATAATTTGTTCAAATTCTATATTTTTTTCATTGAATTTTAATGGACTAAAATTTTAAATTCCTTTTCGAGAAATTGCTATTGTTTTATTTTTCTTAAAATGATTTTTTTAATCAAATTTAAAAAAAAAATTTTTAAGGCCACTCTCATTACTTTTTATGAAAAAGGAACTTTTTTTTCGGCTCAAGTTCAAAGTCTTCATCTAACGAGTTCCGGTAATCTTTTAGCTGGTGGAATTAAGCTCGTGAGTAAGTAACTCCAAACATTATTTAAAAGTCGTTCATGAATTCTCGGTGCTGGCAGTGCATCTGACCATAAGCCATTCCGATTTTTTTTCGCTTTTTTCTGAATATTTTTTAGCACTTCATAGTAATCCAATGTCTCTTTATGCCACACATCGCGTCTGAATGTGGGTTCAAGTCGAGCAAAGCCCAGACTCAAAAGTGCTTTTGCAACATCAAGTGGCGGTTTATGTGGATCTCTTTCCATCAAAAAAACTTGACATTCAGCGGCATTTCCTTCGCGTGACACAGGAATAAATTTAATTTTCTTATTACAGACAATTGATTGGAGCCACGAATATCCATTTGAGTTGATTTCAATGCCAGACACTTTTACCGGAAGGGTTTTTTTCGATGTGAAAAATATGTTAACTAAAGGTTTGTGATTTACCATCAACAATGGACCCTGGGTTAGGGAAGCCTCTAAACGGACAACTGCACCATTTTGTTGAAGACGTGTTTTGATGAAATGCTTTGGGATGTCAGATGGCTTCCGAAATTTTGTTATCTGAAAATAATCAATCAAAGTTAAATTGATTACAAAACGAATTAAAGGTCAAAGTACAAGTTACCGGTCTAATTTTGTAATAAGCTACTGCAAATAACAATCCGGATGCTGCATATACACCAATCTGTTGATGAAAATCCAAAAATATTTATGTAAAAATAGTGACAAACGTCATGAAAATTTTTATGCAACACATAAAATTAAATTCTTTGATGGCATTTAAGGAGAAAAAATCAAGGTCAATAAAAATCAATTTATTTACTTCAACTCCTTTGGTGTTCCGTTCCATATAATTACAGAATTTCTCGTAATAAGTACTGTCAACACTAGAATTTGCCATATCCTTTTAATTTCAATGAATAATTTTGAACTCTTCCAAATTAAAAATAATAAAAGTGTGATTGAAAGTCGGTCTATTAAAAAAATATTTATGAATGAAGTAAACAAACGATGATACCAACATTGCATTTTTCTCTTATTTGATTATTTTTTATTTAAAAATTTTGACCGTTACATTTCAATCCATACAATTCAAGAACATGAGATGGATGGCCAGCATGGTATTGAATTTGAAATTTTTGACCGTTAAAATTTAATTTACGTAATTTTTTTTTCAAATGGGGAGAATTTTACAAGATGAGTCAAATTCGAAAGTGTGTTTAACACTTAAAATGAGTTTAAATTTCCCTGAGACCACATAACAAAGTTAAAATAAAAGAAAACAGAAATTGAATAATCATCATCATCAGCCTTGAAATGAAAAAAAGAATATCACAACTAAATCTTAACAACTTTGTTTTTATTATAGTAATTTTTTTATTCTCGCTGTCATCGGAAGAGGACATTGAATTGAGAATAACAAAACCATTTTCTTCATAATAAATTATTATTTTATTTCGACATTGTCATGTCGTTGTAGTCGTTTGCAAACTCCTCTTCAATACATACAGAGATATTTTTTTATGTAAAATAGTAATATTATAAGCAATAACAATAATATTAATGTATAAATGTAAAAATAATATTAAAGGAGTGTGTGTGTGTTTTTTTTTGTTCTATCAGTCTAAGTTTGTTCAAGGAACTTAAATAAGAACATTGAAAGTGGGAAAACGGCGCCATTGTGATGTGTGATATTATATTAATGTTATATAAAAAGTTGTTTTTCTTTTTTTGTTAGTTCTTGTTCAATGGAAGATTTTAGAACTTTTAGAATTTATAATGATACTTAAAAATTGGAATTATCCGAAATAACCGTTTCAATTTTTGATGGCTCTGAATGCTTGCTTGGAATACCATGACAATTTCCAAAATCACAAAAAATCGTGGAATTTCTAATGGAAAAAGGGAAAATTGATTTTTTAAAAATAATGCTGTTTTGACAGCTTACATTTTTGACAGCAGTCAGATCGATTTTTTGACAGCTGCCAGAATGACATTTTGATAGCTTTCAGGTTTACATTTTTGACAGCTGCCAAAATGACATTTTTGACAGCTGTCAGATTGAAATTTTGATAGCTTTCAGATTAACATTTTGGCAGCTGTCAGATTGAAATTTTGACAGCTACCAGGATGACATTTTGATAGCTTTCAGGTTTACATTTTGACAACTGCCAGATTGACATTTTGACAGATTTCAGATTTATATTTTTGATAGCAGTCCGATCGATGTTTTGACAGCTGCCAGAATGACAAAATGCTGTTTTCTATGATTTTTTTGAAAATTTTAATTTTTGAAAAAGCAAAAGGAAAATTGATTTTTTAAAAATAATGCTGATTTGTATGATTTTTTGGAAAAGCAAAAGGCAAATGACAGTTTTGACAGCTTTCATATTTACGTTTTTGACAACTGTTAAACCAAATTTTTGACAGCTGCCAGATGACATTTTGACAGCTGTTAGATCGAATTTTTGATCGAATCACAATCTACTTTTACTTTAACGTTGATTAAGTGGACTGTGTTTTTTTCTTTAACAGAACTTAAAGTTCGTGAAAATGCCATTTAAGAGCAAGTGTGGCAAACGTTTAACGTTGATGAAGATTCGATCCCACCTTACAATGAATGTCAATTTCACGTCTAATTCAAAAATTATGAAAAAAAATAACTAAAGTTGAATTATAATTAGAAGAATTGTGTGGACTTATTCACAAACACTCACTCTTTTCCCCCTTCAGTCAAAGGGAATACATTAAATTTCAATACTTTTCTTTCCTTTTAATCATTTAATAATCATAATAAACTTAAAACACCTTATAAAGCACTTTTCACCCCTTACACACACAACTAATGAGCACAGAAAAAGACAGAAACTCAATTATCTTATTGCTTTGTCATTAAATTACATGTTTTATGATTATTATACACAATTACTGTAAACATTGTCAGTAAAATTACAAGCAATAATACACCATCCATTTAAAATAAAATAAAAATGAAACACTGAAATACAAATGCAACAAATAAATTTATTATTATTATTATCATCATTTCCCGTGAAACATTTTACAGTTATCACGTTGCATTTTATACCGACGTCTCAACTAATGTTTAAATGAAAATATGTGTGTCATCATCATAATTTTTATCCTTATTCTGTGTTTCAATTCAATTACATTAGATGAAAAATAAAAAAAAAATGTTGTATTAAAATTATGTCGTCAATAATGTTCAGCAAGAGCATTGTGGGACATAACTAAAAATAAATGGACGATTAACATACATACACACACATTGTTATTATTTTTATTATTTAGACATGAGCCTTATCCATTTTTATTTTAAATATAATATGGATAAATTTGTGATCTAATTCCATTAATTTTATTTTATTTTATTTTATCAGTTTTTGTTCAGACGCCTTTTAACAATTTCATTTTAATTCCCTCCCTTTATAATGCTTATTTATTTGAAAATATAATAAAAAGAAAAGTTTAATGTTAAAAGAAACATTTATTTGCTTACATTACCATTTATAGCTCATCGCTCTGATTATTATTATGGTTTAACTTTACACACACATACATACACACACACACGCACACAGAGATTGTGTCAATACGATATTTAAGACATTATAAAGACCATTATAGTTTAACAAGACTTTTGTATATAAACATTATCAATTTTCTTAATCGTTTAAATTGTATTCATCAGAATTTCTTGCTCAGTCACAATGCAAAAAAAAAATGAAATAAAGACAGACAACTATAATGATGGTTACTGTTAAAATTTCTGTGGAAAATATTTAGAACACAATTCCATTGAATTTAAAAATATAAAAAAGACACATAACGACAATGTTTCTTTCTTTTACTTTTAATTTTTGTATTCCCTCATATAACAATGTTTACAACTGGAAAACTACGATTATTGTATTTTTTTTTTCTTTATTCATTTTTATTTAACATTCTGTCATTAAAAATGTTGAATTTTATTTCTCATTAAATGAAAAGTGCTCATATTCATGCAATTTATGGTATGTTTCAGTACATTCAATGCAAAAAAAAATAACAGAGCTTTGTATAAATAATGAAAAATAGAAATACTAACTACTGGGTGGTTTGTAAAAGTGCATTTCGATGGGACCCGTTTCAATGAATAATATTTTAATTACGTCATTTTGATTTCTTTTTTACAAATTCCGCCGTTTTGAAAAATTAAAATAAAAATCTGCCATTTTTAGGATTTTGGGCTTCTGACCGTTTTTAGGTTCTACAGAGCCCCCTGTAGCACAATCCCTAAGCTCATTTGAGCTGAGAGGTGAGACTAATCTCAAAGCTAATGAGTTAAAATTCGTTTAAATTAGCTCCTCCATATCACAAAACAAATCAGAATTTTTTTTAAAACTTTTAACCGTTTTTTAACGGTTTTCAGGCTCTGGAGGCTCTGGAGCCTAATCTATGAGCCCAATCTGAAAAAATAAGGATTTTAACTTCGTCCTAATGACCTCCATTATCTAACATAGACCGTTTTGGAGCTATAGAAAGAAATCAGTGTCAGCCTTAGAGACTTACGGATTGACGGTGGACAAACCGTCTTTAATAGTGCATTTTTCTTACGAAATGCACTAAAAATAGAAAAATCTTTTATTATTTTATTCTTGTTTCACTTTAAAAAGTATTTTATTTTCTTTTTAACATTTTTTTCCATTTATAATGGTTTCTGTCATATTCGCATTAATATTTTACTATTCTCCTGTAAAAGATTAACTGGGTTTGTTTTACTCAACTTTCATCAACAGCATTAAACAGTAAAATTCATTTTCATTTCATTCATTTTTAGCACCTTTCTGTCGATTCGGAATAAATGCGTCTGTCTGTGTCAATGAGCCCAGTGAACAAGTCACATAGTAGATTCAAGTAGGCTGATAAAAAATTGGTGATTTTATCAAATTGCAAAAAAAGTTGCGGTTCTTGAAAAACCACACTCTCAACCTAAAACCAGTGAGGCACTAGTGGGAAAACCCTTTCCCCATTGGTTTTGGGTTGAGAGTGCGTGGATTGCAGGTTTTTTGTTTGTTGTAATAAAAAACTAATTCAAAATGGTTGAATTTTGTAAAATGGCCGACTGGTACAAAATGGCCGGCTTTCCAAAATGGTGAATTCCATTTATAGAAATGCGCTCGTGTATATCTTTCACGATCACGGTCTTTGTAATTTTTTTTTATTTAATAATAAGTTTTAAAGCTTAACTTATAAAATGTTTATTAGTGTCTTGTAACATTGTTGCACTACAACTTTTATTTCATTTGTAGCTTCGTGGAAAACGGTTAAAAGGAAATTATGGTGATTAGAGAAAAGTTGCATCATTGTTATGAAGAAATTATTATAAGGAAAAGCAAAGAAAAACGTTTAAAGTATTAAAAGAAATTAGAATTAATTTTAATGTTTTTTCTTTATTTGTGTTTCATTGTAATTTGAAATTAATGATGTTTTTAAGGGACCAGATGTATCCAGAGTTAGGTATGAGATCATGAAATTGTTCTTTGATTCTATACAAAATAAACTGTCATACTTTCAGGCCATAAAATGACTGTTCATCAATGAAAGTACATTCAAATTGACATAAAATTCCTAACTTAATGCATTTTTTTCTTTCTTAAAAACAAAATACAGTTCATAACAAGTCAATTTATAAAATTTATTCTCCTTTTAAATCTAATACATATTGAATTTTTTGTATAATTTCATCTAATTTTAAAAAACTGTAGATACGAGAAAAAATAAGAAATCTTGAACAATGCAATAAATTTTGCATCAAATACGAATAAATTCACTACAATTTCCACATAAATTATGCACTCAAGTTTATATAATGGAAGAATATATTTTGTCATTGTCTTTATTATTACTTCTGTAATCGGATACAGAAAAAATTTATGTATTAAAAGTCAATTTTAGTTTTTCGTCTAGACAATGAAATCTGAATTTTTTATTTTTCGAAATGACTCATATTCATACATTAAATATGAATTTCAAATTTAATATCGTTGAAAACAATAATATTGTACAAAATATTTTTTTTTAATATTAATAATTGGATTCATTATCCAAATTTTAAATGAACAGAATCCATTTGAAACATTGAAATCATTTCATTACATTTTTTGTTCATTATTTAAGTACATTTGATTTATAAATGGATATCAAATGCTTTGAAAATAATGATATTGCACAAAAATAAAAGCAAAAAGTTAACTCTCACATAATTTAAAATTGTTTTTGCTTCAACGAAATATTTATAAAACATTTAAAATGAAGGAAACACATATTTGATAATAATTTCTATCAAATCAAAGTGCAGATACATATTTAAACTTCCCATTTCATTTTAAAAACCGGTATCAGGATAAATTTATATATCATTTTATAAACATTCATCCATTTGTTCAGTATTTCATCTTATCAACACATTTTCAGCAGTTTTTGTATCATTTAATGCTATTAGGGGTGGTAGGAAATGTTGAATGAAATTAACCCCCAAAGTATGCAATGAATATCAAAAAATTTCATTAAGAACGAATTGACAGTCATTTTCAAGGCTTTTTGAATCTCCTTTTATCATAAAACATCAAAATCAATCAATCTGAACATCATTTTTACGTAAAATGATAAAAATGATACATTTAAAATTAACTCTCAATGTGTATTGCATACTTTTGGAGCTAAATTTTCATTTTACCCTAAGCACACATTAAATGAACGCGTGAGTGTGCTCATATATGATTATCCTTTTTTCCAAATATAAAAGCACATGCATTTAAATGTTTTTTTACTCCCCACAAATCATTTCATTTTATACAATTTTTTTTCTATTTCACTGTTAAATTTGCACTCAATTTGACTAGTTGTTGATAATAAATAATATTTTGTGGGAGAGTAACAAATTTAAGGGAAGAAGTACCATGAAAAAAAATTCAGTGATAACAAAATATTACATTATTTTATTGTTATAAAAGTCAGCATATGGATTATCTACTATTACCAGTGTATTATGACAATATTATTACAATTTTACAGAGATATAAATGATAATATTATAATAAATGAATGGAAGTTAAATTTCATATACATTAGTTTTGATTTAGAATAATAATATTTTTTTTCTTTTTTTTTGAAAAGAGAATTTCCGTTTTATTCATCTGCTGTTCTTTTGTTCAATTAAAAATATAAAATATTGGACGTAATAATTTATAATAATCTCAATGATTAATGAGTATCCCAGTGTAATGTACAGATTTTCTTTAACTTCCTCTCTTTATATCCGTGATATCTATATATATATAGAGAGAGAATGAGATTGATATTATTAATATTATGAATGTTTTCTCAGAATGTTGCATGTTGAAAGTGCTTTAGAGAGGTCGGATTTTAATTTTTAGTATTTTTTACGGAGTTGAGTATTCCTAGCAATTAAAAAAGCTCCTACGAATTTTAAGGCGTCACCTTAAATAACTTGCACTCCTTGTTTTTACTTAATTTTTTTACCTGTTTGAGAATTCTGCTGTCAATGGAGTAGAATAACAATGCCAAAGTTGTTTCTCAAGAACCTACTTGACTAATGGAGTGGTGGCCCCATTGCTGACTCAGAGATTAGTTTAAAGTTGAATAAGTGCAAAATTTTAACTATCACATCAATATACAGTCTGAACCGGAAGTGTTGTCACCTATAATACGGACTTATCTTCTAAACAGTGAATTTAATATATTAAATCTGAATCTAAAGTTTATTTGGAATTTTATTGTCATAAATTGCCTACCTATGTAATTTATAAAAGGTTCTACAAATTTTAAAGCGTCGTCTTACAAAAAATTTAACTTAATAGAAAATAACACAGAGTAACATTATCATTGAAAAATTTCTCTTTTAGTTCGAGGTTTTTTTTGGTTGGAAAATCAAAAAGTCAATTCAGTTTATTGTAAGGCGTTGCCTTAATAATTTATACGAATTTTCCACACTTTAAAAAAAAGTTCTAAAATAAATCCGACCTAGTTCCATTTTTATCATAATCATCAACATACATTTGACTTGTTTAATTTTTTTTTCTTCTCCCAGGCAATTTCAAACGAATTTTCGTCACCTAAAATATAAATACAAGCTACTTAAATGATAATGCTGTATAAAACAGTGTCTGATATTGTACAGTAAACAAAAATACAACAACTTACATCAACAGATCATTATTTATAACGGATGGGAAAAATGTTTGCTATATTGTGTTCATAAATAACTAAGTGCCTAATAAATGGAAATATTGTGTCAAACGAAAATGAGCAATAAATAAAAAAAGGAAATGTAAGATTTTTTTTTCAACAGTCAGCAAAAGTGATGTGAAGTGGCTCGTGATGATTATTATTATTATTATTTATATTGAAGTACTTTTCCCAAAATTCATAATTTTTCGTATTCCTATCAATACCATCAAAATTCTTAGAAAAAAAATATTGATAGCATCTGACTATTAAATTGATGAAATAAATTAAGACGCCCCAAATACTTCTAATAAAAAAAAAATGTAAAATTTTTAATGAATTTCCATTTATATGCATGAATATATAAATCGTATTAAAATATAATATTTATAGATGAAATTACCATTAAAATTGTCTCAATATCAAAATTCTCTCATTTAATGCGATAAATATAAATCCCGAATTAATTAAAAGTCTTTTAATGAATATTAATAATGCTAAATTACACTAATAACACATGAGAAATTAAATTTTTGCCATATATATAATGGAAAATATCAAAAGCTTTTACTTTGCTTTTAAATATGACGACATATAGAATGACATGCATCACACAGTAAAAAGTCGTAATGATATGCCACAAAATAATAATTATAATTTTGATGATTTTCATCAAATAATTTTGATATGAGAGAAGAATTCACACAAATTATTCCACAAATATGGTAAAACACTGAAATATATATTAATAAATATATACACTAAAACGTTAATTTTTTTTATTATTTTTATTATTAAAAAAAATTAACAATTTCTCTTTATATATGGAGATATTTTTTGAATTTTTTTTTTAAATACATGCCACACACAATTGTGGTTTAAATGGGTGGGATAAAAGCGATTTGATGTTACATAAATGCGCGACGACTTGTGAATTTTCATTATTATTCATTTTAATATTCGTTGTTTTTGTTGTTGTTGTCTTTTTTGTTTTTATGATTATTATTAATATAAATTTATATGTTGAACAGTTAAATAATTTTGGCTTGTTTTGGAGGTGACATTTTGATGAATTAAATTTGTAATTGAATTAACGAGATTTTCCTGTATTGTGTTTTTTTGAATGAAAGGGAAAGTATTTTTTTTAATCACAGTGTGTAATTTAATGATGAAATACTTTGTTTTCAGTTGCAGTTGAAATTGATTCAAGGAACAGGATTTATACAACTGGGCGCTGAATCAAGGAATGGTCGATGAATGGACACTTAAATATCTTGGATTCGATTATTAGCTACTTGACGCTCGGACACTAATAATGAGTTGTGAATAGTGCTCAAAGTAAAAAGGAGAAAGTTCACTTTAAAATTATGTGAATCGTATGGCATTCAATTTGGTGAGTCTCCTAATAACGTTAGAAAACTGCTAATCTATTGCCGGCCAAATATGAATAGTGAGCTGTCAATGAATGGGAATCACAATACCAAAATGGTTTCTCATGGACCTACTTGACTGACACTTGACTAATGGATTTTTGGCTCTATTGCTGACTCAGAGTAAAAGTTGAATAAGTGCAAAATTTTAACTATCACTGGGGATCCTACATACGTTGAAGTAAGTATATTAAATCTAAATCCAATCATTCTTCGGATCTAGATTGTAATTAATCAGGCTTCAGATTTGACTGGAAATTTTTTGAAAAAAGGATAAGTTGCTGAATTAGTATATAATTTCAAAGTATTGGACACAATATTGGCAGTGATATCTGATTTAAAAAAAATGAAGAAGCTAAATTGAATCAAACTTATAATTCTTGAGGCTTTTATATCACTTTAAAACGAATTTTAATCGAGAGAAAAAGAAAAATTGTGCTATTTCTGAGAATAAAATTTCTTCAATGATGACATAGAAGAAAATATTCCATTAGGAGCTTAGGTTCGAATGCATAAACTTTCAATCACATCAAATGGCCACCCAACAATCAGCTTGCCAAGTGTCAAACAACAAAATAGCATCACGCATGAGAGTAAAAAAATTTGTAAAACAAATAACTGACGTTACATTCCAGCATTCGCTTATCCAGACTTAAAGTTAAAACCTAAATTTTTATTAAAATTATACACTGTTAATTCAAATTCATCACATTGCATTTTTTTAAGAAATTTCATTCTTTTAAATCAACTTAAATTTAACAGTGTTTTCTTTTTTTAATTGAATTACGCGAAGGATCGTTATCATAATTAAAGCACTTCCATCATAAGGACACACATACAAAAAAAAGTATTTATTAAATAAAAATTATATTAAAAAAAAAATCATTTGGGGGGACAAATTTCTGTTGAGTTGCATAAAATTACTGCTTTATACAGCGAATATTTAAAAGGAATATAATTAATGTTAATGATTGCCAAAACAAGCCAACAAAAAATAATAATAATAAAAATATTAAGAGCACAAAAAAAAGAGGGGAACGGATAATGACGATAGATGTTTTAAAAATAAAATATTCCAGACACAAAAATTTCTTCTTCATGGATGTTGGCGTTTTACTTTTTTGCATACTTACACACTTTTATTTCATATAATTTTTTTTCCATTTAATGTATTTTGGCGTCTTATCAATTTGTATGGAAATTTTAAGAATATGTCGAATTTTTTTCTTGCATCTCATTAATAAGTTGCAAAAAATAACAAAAAACCAGGCGCTTACACACACCATGAGTTAAAATGAATTTAATAAAAAATTCTGAATTCATTTAAAATGAAATTTTTAAAAGTTTTTGTTCAAAGTGAAAACATTTTTTGAACAAGTCAATATGAGCACATTTTCTATTTGTATCCCAATATTTCAAGATGGTATCAAGCTCCTTAAGAGCCTCTTAAGGGTAATTTTTGCTTGCTTTTTGAAAACGTGTTCAAACTGAAAAATTAGTAAAAAATTATGTTATTTTAACATAAATTAGCATTAAAAATATGCGTTGAATTCATAAAACTTTGACGTTTCTCTTTGACGAGTCAACTTAATGGAGTTAAATTTCCATTAAAACATATTTTCATCACTCAAACGATATTTTTCTATTAGTTAATCTTGTCTTTTTCAATAAAATAAAAGAAGGAAAGCAAAAAAAGATGAATCAACTTAATAAAACAGCTAGCAGCGATTTTCCTTCTAAATACATTTCCTTATACACGTAATTATGTCTTGGAATGATGACACCATTATCTCTTCTTTATTTTCCGTATCATACTAAAATAATGAATTTAAAGTTGTTCAGAAATTTTTTTCTCCTTGTATTTTTTTAATAACTAGGTGATAATATGCAATTTAATTTCAATTTAATTAGATTTTCTGCTTATTTTCTGTTTGCTCTCCTTTTTTCAGCCAGTATCCGTGTGTGTTTGTGTATTTGCTTTAGTGTCTGTGAATGTTTAATTTTATTATGAATTGCATGCAACATTTAACATAAATTTCATACAAATGAACTTCATACATAATGAAATATAATTAGTATAACTCCATTTATGTGTGTGTGTTAAAATACATAAACAATGATGCGAGGATGATTATTTTAAAGGTAGGTTGCAATTGCGATATGAACCAACAAAAGAACTTTATTATATATATTTAAAAAAAAAAATTAAATTTTAAATGAATTTATAAACATGTTTAAATATTAAATGTTTAGTATGCAGTGTGTGTGTTGGTGTACTTTTGAATCAAACTAAAACGTGTGTATATTTTACAGTTGCCTGGCAGCTAGAGTTATTTCTGAATTTAATTATAAATATTTCAAAAACATATTATTTTATTATTATTATTATGATATTGCAAAAGTCCTTTGTCAGTGTGGGTCTGTGTGTGTGTGTGCGTCTGGATGTACATGTAAAATAAGGTATACAATTTAATTAATGACTGCATTGCAGTTTCTATGTAGGATTCAAATGTTTTCCTGGAGAACAAGGATTTTTTTTTTTCGAATTCATGTACTTGAATTCTTCTTATTCCCAAAAAATGTCAAATTCGTCCCACTGGAAAAAGATCAAATTATTTTTTTTAATATTTGGATGTCGAAAGAAACAAAATTTATTTTTTTCATGTATTGAATAAAGAAAAATTCACACGAAAAAGTTAAATAAATTTTAAAGACAAAGTAAACAACAGGAAGCCCCAAGTCTAGGTTCAAAGTTTTCTATTTAAAAGGAACAATTTAAAGTTTTCTTTTTTTATAAATCTGTCTAGTCTACTTCTAAAGTATGCCTATTTTCAGTGCTGTTCTAAGAACTAAATGCACTACCATGAATGGGTTGTTCAGTGTCCTTTGCGACACGACAAACTGCCAGCGTATAGCTCTACAGACCATCCATACACACTTACAGGTTGGTGCCGAGTCCTGAAATCAAAAAAATATGAAAGTATTTTTTTAAGATTCAGAAACGAATAAATTTTGATGATTTTTGGTACAGTAAAGATTCCAATCAGACACAGGGATATATCCTGAAATCGAATTCAATTAAAGTCAAATAGTCAGAAGATATTTGATTTATGTATTTCCATTTAAAGGATGTCTTAGTTGAGCATAGATATTCTGAAGAAGAGACAGATAATTGAAAGTTTAATGTACTTGATTGGAATTTCTACTGTACTCTAAATAATTCCTAGCATCATCATTTTTTGCATAGTGGTATTTAATGGCCTACTTCTAGATGCACTTTCAAGGTGTTTCAATGAATAGGTTTCTTCATTTTCATTGAAAATTTTCCCATAAAATATTTTAAAACAAACAAATGCTTAAGAAAATTTTCTTTTAAATTTTATCATATAGTTTCAAGTCACACTCTATTCATATTTGTCAGTTTAAATATTATCCTTGTTTGTTTCATTGTTTTCAATTTTACGAAAAATGATCATAAAAAACTTCTTCCTGCATTTCAAATTTTCTCCTGTTTATTGTATTTTACTTATATAAATTGTGATGCTTTTCCTTAAACTTTCATTGATAATAAGTAAGGAAAAGTTTTTTATTTCATTTCATTTTATTTATTTCTATTTTTTTTTAAATAAGTTGTCCACAATAAATGATGATAACCAAATAGAACGTGAGGTGAACATTAATAAATACTATATTCAATTTCCCAAATTCATTCACACTCAATTTAATTTAATTTGATCAATATTTTTTTCTTTGATACACCAGTTTTCGCACTTGTTTCATTATTTTATGTGTGTGTTTGGTTAAATTCAATATGCAGAATTATTTGTGTTTGATAAACACCTAACAAATAAAAAACCGAAATGAGCAAACATATGAAAGTTGCGTATCAATTCAATAATTCTTAGTGAAAGAAGATTGATGATAATCAGTGATTCAAAACTCGAACAAAACTTATTATTGATTTAATTTAAGTTTTATTTGTAAGACATAATTTCATTCATTTATTTATCATTACTCCATCCTTATTACTTTTGCTTGATGTGGGAGAAGAAATGAGTCTTTTGAAAACACGATTTAATTAAGTTTGTTTGTTATTTTATCAGTTATCTCAATTTATTATTTATCTCTAAAACAAGAATGAAGCATGGAGATGATAAAGTTCAAAAGTTGTCCTATTCAACTGGTACTTATCAATTGATATGTGTTCACATAGTTACATAATATTTTACCCTGCGGTAATTTTTACGTTGAGATTGAGGTGATTTACATAGTAAGTGCAATTTTGTCTTAGACCGTAACTTCTTGCGCAAGATTTTTTGAGCACATTTACTATTGGATATTTTGGCTTTTGCTACAGCCAAAGCAAAGCCAAAGCCAAAACAGCCGAAAAAGCCAAAGCAAATTAAATTTTGGCGTTTTGTTATAAAAACTAAAGAAAACGGGTTTTAAGCTACCACTAAGTTATTTTTTTTCGACTTCTTCTCATTTGGGCATTCATTTTTTGAGTTCAATCATGCAAGGACACAACATTACAACACCAATGGAAAATTTATCCTTAACGGATAACATTAAAATCTTAGCACACCGTGCTACATACGATGCTATTATAAAAAAGAGCAAGAATGAACTTGGTCAAATAGAGGCAATGGCGAAAAATATTTCGTTAATGTACGAATCCGTGTTCAAGGACGAAAAAACGTAAGACGTCTTTGTTCAACTCACGTAAGTAACCAACGGTCGATTTTAAAAAATAAGTCCGTTTAAGAAAGCTAAAAGAGTCCGGTTTTTAATGTCTACATTAAGCAAAAATGACGCAAAAATTATTATTTTAGTTTGGCTTGTAGCTAAGCCAAAATGAAATTACTTTTTTGGCTTTATAAATTTTTTCAAAAAATTGCTGATTTTTTTTCTTGTATAAATTTTATAATCTTTAACTCATTTGCTTTGTTCAAGAGCTTCCAGAGCCTGGATTAAACAAATTTCCCTTGTTTTAGTTTTGAGTGCTTTTATTCAATATAATAAAAAAAATTGAGTATTTGAGCAAATTTCCTCACAATTTCTTGCCACAGGGTATCCTCCAAATAAATAAAGTCCTTTATTTTCATCTTAATACTAATAAATTGACATGATTTGATCATGTAAAGAAAATTGTTACTTTTAATATTCATAAGACGCATTTCAACTTTAACTTTACTTGTATTAATTTCTATTTATTTTCACATTACAGTGGTGGAAAAACGGAAATTACACTCTCTTTTAAAGGTTAGAGGCCATTGGCGATATCATCAGTTCATATGAGTTTTTTTTCCATTCAATGTGATTTTTCAATAAAATCGTCAAACAAAACCTAAGAGTGTCTGTCGTAATTGAATATTTAATGTTGTGGAAAATATAAATGAGTTACCTCGTACATTTGAGGTAAATTTTCAATAGTGCATGATAAAGTTTTTCATGTAAAAGAAAAACTCTTTTCTAATCTAACTAATACATTAAGAGTTTTTTTACCTGAATATCTTGAAGGTGATTACAACTATCAAGAAGTTTTGTATCACAAAGTTCTTGTAAGTGATGAAAATTTTATATATGATAAGAATTAATTGACAATTTCTTTGTATTGGGCAATTTCTAGTATTATGAAATGTGGTTTAATTAAATTTATAATATCACTTTTGAATATGACATTTAAAGTTGAGTCTACTTGAAACTCTGGTTTAAACACATTTTAATTTAAATTGAAGACTTGTATTGGTTATTATAAAAAAAAATAAAAATGGATCCCAATTACTCATATTTACTTGAAATGCATTGAAAAATTTCATGTAAGAAGGGGGAAAAAATAAATAAGCTCAACCAAATCAAACAAGAGAACTAATGATAAAAGCTTTCCCATGCAATTTGCAATCATGTTATTTTATATACAGGAAAAGAAAAAATATTCTATAAAAATCACAAAAATTCCAATAGAAGAATAGTTTTTTTCAACAAGAAATGTTTTTAAAATGCATTTTAAGATAGAAAAAAAAATTAAATTTTAGACAATTGTACAATAAACATGCAAAAACAAAAGCTTATTTAAATGAAAACATAAAAAAATATGAACACTTAAAAAAAGGAGTTTAACGTCAATTATGCTGCTTAATGTTACTCGCATTGTTTTTTTCTATAAAATATTTTTATATAAATTTCTAACAATTTTTTCTTTTCAAATATTATTCAAAGTAAAAAGATTTGAAAAAGAATCAAAAAATTAAGTCACGCATAAACTTTTTTTTATCCTTTCAATGATTTATTATTAACATTATTTTCCTCTATATCAATGTTCAAATATAGATAAGGCTCATTCAACTATCAATCAAATTTGAAATACCAATAAAAATAATAATAATGATGATGAAAAAAACGGGGAAAAATTTTATAATTGAACCTCTTATCGCATTGTAAACAATTCTTTCAATCTCATTTTTCTGTTATAATGAATCTGAAATTTTTTATAATAAAAATCATGGAATTGAATGATTGAAATGAATGCATACCCTTTGGCGTGTTGATCTTCAACATTATTATTAAATTTTGCTATCAATTGAATTGAAATAAAAAAGGAGGCATAAAATAATAAGAAATTATTATTTGTTCAAACAATCAAGTGAATTATTCGCGGATGTGAAATATTGAATAAAAGAGATGAATGAAATGAAAGAAAATAATCCTTTTTTTTCTGCATTTTCATTGTGATTTGATTGTAAAGAATTTCAATCAATCTATTAGATAAATTAAAATTATTACTGTGCCTTTTTATGATACGATGATTTTTTTTTGTTTCATTCTTTTGTTTTATTTTTGTAATAGAACTCAATTCATGGAATCAATTGAAAAAAAATATCAATTACAATTTTCTGTTAATCGTATATCATAATCATTGATTTAGAAAATTAATTTTTGAATTTTATTGTTTTTTATGTCCTAGGATTTGATAAAAGTTATGGTCTAATGGCATTTTTTCAATTTAGGATTTGCTCAATAAATTCATTGAGTGAAATGTTTAAAAAAAAGGAATCTATTTCTATTGGAAGCTGAAGGAAAGTTCATTTCAAGTTGGAATTGTATAAAATAGGGGACAAAAATTAAAAGTTTTAAAAATTTTACAGTTTTACAAAGATGATTTGAAGCTCAATTCTTGAGCCCCATTTCAAAATAAATTGGTCATATTTGTGAATTTTTATCGGTTTTAAGATTTTCCTGAAAAAGATTTCAAGGGAAAAGCCGTTGATGAGAATACATATTTATTTGAACTCACCAGATGGCGCTGAGAGCTGAAAATGTGATTTACACGGAGAAAAAAGTTGAAAAACAGCATAAAGACGAAAAGTCAGCGTAAAATGCGTTGATGACCCCTGAAGCGTGTTGGGGAGGGTTCAATTAGTTTGAAAACCCCTCCCAAGGCTGCCAAGGTTGTTGATGTGATCGTTGATAACTTCAGTGCATTGGCAGATTGGCCAGAGTCGATCGTCTTGTAAAAGTTGTATTAAGTGTAAATTTTAAAGAAAATCATACAGAAAATTTTCAAACAACTTTGCTGAATATACCATAGGAGTATTTCATCATAAATGTTGAAAAAATTTCAATGTAAAGGAGCTCAATTTAAGAAAAATTCTTAAAAATGTTTGCTTCCAATGTATTTTTTAACGGTTTTAGACCATCTTGAGGCTCTGAAGGCTGATTATTTTGAGCTAAAGAAAAATATTGAAATCCAAAACTATTTTTTTGTGTGTTTAAACACAAATTCAAATGATTAACTTCCAAACTAAAATGTACCATAAATAAACGTGGTTAAATCAAATGAAAGCCAGTTTACGTTAAAATTCAACAATAAATATTTATTTATTTATATATTTTGGTCGGTTATCCAATTTTTGTAATAAAATATCAAATAATATGCAGTTACATGTGTAATAACATCAGTTCAATATGTTATTTGGTTCATAAATCATTATTTATTGCCCACAATATCAAAAGTTATAACTAAAATATGTCCTGAATATTGTGAGGGAAAATTATTTTGTTTTTGCTAATGTGATTTTAAATTGTTGTTCAACTTTTTTATTACCGTAATTTGCAGGGGGTTTTATGTGTGTTAAAATAAATCAGGTCAAGTTACAAGAAATTTAATGTAAGTCATTTAAAAGAGCAAGATGTCCACGTGTCTGAAAATTCATTTACCTGACCTTTTCTTTGTATTTCATTAAATTATTTACATAATTTTAATTATGACATGTGCAAATCTCAGAAGCACTTAACAATTCCCTTTCAGAAAAAAATTAGAAAGAGAAAATGAATAGAAAATGATAAGTTTTTGTGAGTTGATAAGACTTGCTTGGTTTTTAAGTATGACAAGGCTGGTACAAATTTAAAAGTTATTTCATGTGCAGTGTAAGTTAAAATGCAAAGCAAATCACCCCGTAGTACTCGTAGGCGAATTCGAGGTGATTTGTGGGGTTAAGTTTTAATTTCTTTCGCGATCCACGTTTTTTACAAGCGATTCGCTTTTTTTTCTATTAATTCGTGTTTTTTTTTCTAGCGATTCGCGTTTTTTTCTAACGATTAGCGTTTTTTTTCTAGCGATTCCCGTTTTTTTACTAGCGACTCTCGCTTTTTTCGAAGGAAGCTTAAGAAAGAAACAAGTTTAAATGAAACTATTAAGAGCGGTCGGAAAAAACTTACATTTAAAAAAAATTGTGAAAACAACTCAATTTGAAATGGCCTCAAATATGTTTAGAAGCATTAAAAAAGCACTTGCATTGAAAAAAAAATTTAATATAAATCAAATATAGGATTTGTTATTACACTTTTTCATTTACAAAACATGAAGATCCTTTAAATTAAAAATATTTTTCAACTTATATTTGGACTGGACGCAAATTTTTCTTTACATTTAAAATTATAATTAAATTGAATTTCATATTTTTGAGTTGTCTTTTTGTAAATTAATTAGAACTCAGTATTCAAAATTCAAGTGTCACAACTTTTTCATTTATTTTCAAGAGTCATGTTAATTTACTCTTAACATTTTAAATTAAATTTTAAAAAAATCAATGTGTTCATGTTTTAGTAAAATTTTAAAATATATTCTATGGTTCAATTTTCATTTTATACATTTCATGAAAAACATTTTTTCAAAAAAATTTGATTGTTCCACATAAAATTATGCAATAATGTAGTTTGAAGTCAAAGAAACGTAAATTTACCTCTTTGTTGAATTTAAAATCAAGTTTTTATAATCCAATGCAATGTTTTTTTTTATTGTTTGTTGTTGTTAAATGACAAAGTTTATGAATATACAATGAAAAAAGGTTATTTTAGAATCAGTCAAAAAAGGTTCAGAACAAAGAACGACGATAACAATAAAAGAAAACTTAGCAACACACACATAACAGAGCACTATAAAGGTCAATTTTCAAATTAAATTAGTTTTATTATTATAAACTGTTGTTTGTGTCCCTGTTTGTGTTTTTGTGTGTGTATTTTCAGATAAAGAAATAAAGTAATAACAATGCAAATTTAGCTTTGAGCAACATGAAATTGACTACTGTGTAGAAAAAGTTTAATAAACATTTTGCTGAATGGAGTTAGCTTTGTAAAATTTTATGGCTATTCAAGAGAATTATAATGATTATAATAATAAAAGCAAGAAATAATATTTGATGGCAATTATGAGTGGGATTAGTTAGAGTTCATTCTTTTATATGCTTTGAAATGAAAGAACTGGGTTTTGTGAAATAATTGCATGGAAAACTGCTATGACATAGAAATGTTACAGTAACCTGAGGTATGCCAAGTCGAAAGAAAGGAACCAAAGTTAAAAAGAAATTTTTTTAGCTGCAACTTTGCTGAACAGACCAAGTCGATATTTCATATATTAAGAGGCCAAAAATGGCAAAATACACAATTTTGAGCACATTTTTCGGTTCTGGAGTAAAAAAATCATTTTTTTCGTAGGTTTAAGGCAAAAATGACCTGAAGGAAATTTGTAGAAAATATTTCAAGCTACAACTTTGCTGAAGAGACCAAGTCAATATTTCATATATTGAGAGGCCAGAAATAGCAAAATGCACAATATGAGCTCATTTTTCGGTTCTGGAGTAAAAAAATCATATTTTCGTAAGTTTTAGGCAAAAATAACCTGAAGGAAAGTTGTAGAGAAAATTTCAAGCTGCAACTTTGCTGAACATACAAAGTCGATATTTCATATATATCAAAGGCCAAAAATGGCAAAATACACAATTTTGAGTTCATTTTTCGGTTCTGGAGTAAAAAAATCATATTTTCGTAATTTTAGGCAAAAATGACCTGAAGAAAAGTTGTAGAGAAAATTTCAAGCCGCAACTTTGCTGAACAGACCAAGTCAATATTTCATATCTTAAGAGGCCAGAAATAGCAAATGTCAAAATGTTATGAAAAATCTGAAAAGCTTGAAACTTTAAATGATGATATACAGACAGACAGACATCACAAGTACCTTCAATAGCCAATTTTTAGTGAAATCGACACGAAAAACCCTTGAAAATTGTTTGGCAACATCATCGTAACATCTCACTTGATAAGCACGCACTTTTCAAATAATATTCCTCATCAAAATCTAATAAACTTTTTTTTTCCAGTAATTTTTTTTAACAGTTTCATGTCAAATTTTAAGTTGATATCATTTATTTCTTTTATTTTTTTTCTCATTCTCTCATTTTGATCGACACATGATTTTATTGCTTCGTAATTTCATGTGTTATCAACAATTCAACAGAATTCCCATAAATGCATGTGATAGAAAATTCAAGTGAGTGAGTGTATATCAGTGAACATTAAACACAAAAAAAAAACAGAATTTTACATTATTTTTATCTTAATATACATAAATGGAAAGCAATAAAAACTATTGAAGTGACTTGAACTTGCAAACTGTCATTAAATGTATGACTTTCGTAATATGTTTTTTCTTTTTCTTCGTCTTCACTCTGTGTGTGTGTTATTTTTGGGAGGTTATATTGGTATGAGATAAAAAATTGTCACTAAAAGTGATGTCAATTTATCTTGTGATATTTATGTATGACAAGGATTCGTACAAATGTGACTTGTGGCATAAAATTATAGCTTGAATCAATTTTTACTATAAGAAGCTTTTCAATGTAAGTTCATATTGACTGGAAAATTTACAATTCAATTTTGAATCATTTCTAGGGAAAAAAACATTTTATCTAGGACAAAATGATGATAAAAAACTGCTTTTCCCTGTATACCACAGATCTCACGGAACGAAAAAACAATAATTTTTTGCTTGATGACGATGATCTTTATAGGGATGGAAAAGCAACACACACACACACACACAGATATGTAACAGCTGAGACAAAGATGTGTGATAAATGAAAGATCATGTTACGGTTGTATTTCAGTTACACAAACAAAATAAAGTTGTCTATGCATTGCATAGTTTCCGGAGAAAAATGAATTGAGATATTTTATTGCAATGAAATTTGTTGTTTTAGGACATGGATTTTTATTTGTGGTGTGTTGTAATGAGCATTTTTGTACTATGAACAAGAAAAATTTGGCCTAAAATTTCAGCTTTCATTTTAATCGGATTTAAATAATTTCATTACAAATTATTTTATATTTTTCTTATAACTTTCTTCGTATTTTTATTTCTTTTTTTTTTGTTATGTTGCTTCCATGCAAAATAAAAATATCATATTTACTTAAGATCGGTCTGGACAAAGCCTTATCAAAATAAAAATAAAATAAAAAGCTATATTTGCTTATGGATGTGAATTTTATGACGGTTATAAAAAGTATAAAAAGAAAAAATACCATAAAAATTATTATTATTCGTTGAAAATATTATATAATATAATATGATTGTTTGTATAATAAATTTTTATAGGTTTGCTTCCTCTTATTTTGAATGAATTTGCTCGTGAAATGCGCTTTTGGGTACATTTTGTTGTCTGTTTGTTATAAGCATGGGATGATATTTTGATACCAAAATAAAAAAGGAAATTTGACGTTTAACAGAAAAATGTCAGTTAAAAAAATGAAGAAGGTGATTGTGAATTATGTACACGAGCGCATTTCTCGAGCGAAAAAATTCAGCCATTTTTGAAACTTCCGTGATTTGTGAAAATTCAACGGTTTTTCGAGATTTTGGAATATTTAGTGATTATCGAAAAGTCGGTCATTTTGATGTCACGGACGGACGACGTGAGCGTCCACAATATTCGCAGTATTTTTTTTAAATCGACACAATATTGCAAAAAGGTTACTGGCAACCCCGAAAAACCACTGAGCAATAGGTGTTTGGAAAGTAAAAACCCACCAACGATTTTGTTCAACGTCAGGCGATTGGAGCTAGTGACGGATTGGCCATACGGACAATCTGGTAAATGCCAGAAAGAGGGCAGTCGATTGTCTTGAAAAAGTTGAGTTTAGCGTAAATCTTGAAGAAAATCATACAGAATACCAGAGCCGCTAATAATTTTCAATCCACCCTAAATCTTGGAGCCCTAGCAAAGGCCCTCTAGCGGCCTCGGTGAAAGCTTAAAAAAAAGCGTTACCTGAATTTTTTATGCTTTTCCTCATGATAGCTTAAAATGAAAAAAAATAGTGCCAATGATATTTGAGAAAAACTGAGGACCCGAATTTAACCAAAATGCGCTTTTGCACACTCAATTCATGGTCCAGGTTTCTCAAATCTGTTCCATTTCTTAAAAAGTTGCATGATAATTTTAATATAAAATAAAATAAATGATCATTTAATGGAAAAAGAAAACCTGACTCAAGTAATTTGTTGCTGACTTGACTACATTTGACTTGGAGCACTATTAACCAAGGTAAGTGAATGCGTGTGTGTTCATTAAAAGTAGAATTGATAAGGAAATTAATGAGGTACTTTTAGTTGATCTGGGAAAATTGATAAGAAATAGCAATAACAAAAATGTAAGAGGTAGGCCTAATTTTTGTTATCTTAAGTAAAGTTGTTGCAAGTTGATGTCATTTGGTTCATTTTTAAGTGATTTTTGTAATTAAAATGAACAGGAATTAAATGCAAGGGCGGAACATGAAAAAATTTATGAAAAAAACCTCTTTAAGTAATCTCAGTTCAAAGAAAATTTTTTCAATTTCCATTTTTTCAATTCAAAATGATAGTAAAACTTTTTTTCTGTTCCTCAATTCACTTGAATTTGAATTTTCACTTTAAAATAAGTAATTTTTTTTCCACTTTATCAAAGCATTATAAATCTGTCTCGAAAAACTGAATTAAATTCATGCCGGATGATAAAAATCCATGTTGCAATAATACTAACTGTCAATTACAGTTTGGCTTGTTTATTTGAACTACGTGACTGAAATAATTCTGTAAAAATGTACAAGAATTGATAAAATAATAATAAAAAAGTGTAGGAAAAAAAATATAATCCGCTGCAATCTCAAAATTAGTTTTATATTTTTCAAACTATTTGCCACGTTTTCCATGCATTTGATTCAATGAAGATATGCATCGGTGTACCGATGAACGGATGATAAAAAATGTACCTTATTGCAGATTATTTACTCTGAAAAATACTAGACTGAAGTTATCAACGACCTTATCAACGACCTTGGCAACCTTGGGGAGGGGTTTTTCTGACCCCCTGGACCCTCCCCGACACGTTCCAGGTGTCATCAACGACTTTTACCTTGATTTTTACTTTTTTCACAAAATCAGCTCTCAGCGCCCTCTGGAGGGTCCAATCGAAAAACCCCGATACAAGTGTCTGTATTTTTTTATTCTCTATCGATCTGTATACTCATCAACGACTTTGCCCATGTTAAATTTTTCAGGAAAGTCTAAAAACCGAACTTAATTTCAGAAAAACCGCCACCAGCGCCCTCTGGAGGGTCCAATCGAAAAACCCCGATACAAGTGTCTGTATTTTTTTATTCTCTATCGATCTGTATACTCATCAACGACTTTGCCCATGTTAAATTTTTCAGGAAAGTCTAAAAACCGAACTTAATTTCAGAAAAACCGCCACCAGCGCCCTCTGGAGGGTCCAATCGAAAAACCCCGATACAAGTGTCTGTATTTTTTTATTCTCTATCGATCTGTATACTCATCAACGACTTTGCCCATGTTAAATTTTTCAGGAAAGTCTAAAAACCGAACTTAATTTCAGAAAAACCGCCACCAGCGCCCTCTGGAGGGTCCAATCGAAAAACCCCGATACAAGTGTCTGTATTTTTTTATTCTCTATCGATCTGTATACTCATCAACGACTTTGCCCATGTTAAATTTTTCAGGAAAGTCTAAAAACCGAACTTAATTTCAGAAAAACCGCCACCAGCGCCCTCTGGAGGGTCCAATCGAAAAACCCCGATACAAGTGTCTGTATTTTTTTATTCTCTATCGATCTGTATACTCATCAACGACTTTGCCCATGTTAAATTTTTCAGGAAAGTCTAAAAACCGAACTTAAT
>LN483354.1:548385-658616 GCA_900002565.1 Culicoides sonorensis | reverse complement strand
CGCTGGTGGCGGTTTTTCTGAAATTAAGTTCGGTTTTTAGACTTTCCTGAAAAATTTAACATGGGCAAAGTCGTTGATGAGTATACAGATCGATAGAGAATAAAAAAATACAGACACTTGTATCGGGGTTTTTCGATTGGACCCTCCAGAGGGCGCTGGTGGCGGTTTTTCTGAAATTAAGTTCGGTTTTTAGACTTTCCTGAAAAATTTAACATGGGCAAAGTCGTTGATGAGTATACAGATCGATAGAGAATAAAAAAATACAGACACTTGTATCGGGGTTTTTCGATTGGACCCTCCAGAGGGCGCTGGTGGCGGTTTTTCTGAAATTAAGTTCGGTTTTTAGACTTTCCTGAAAAATTTAACATGGGCAAAGTCGTTGATGAGTATACAGATCGATAGAGAATAAAAAAATACAGACACTTGTATCGGGGTTTTTCGATTGGACCCTCCAGAGGGCGCTGGTGGCGGTTTTTCTGAAATTAAGTTCGGTTTTTAGACTTTCCTGAAAAATTTAACATGGGCAAAGTCGTTGATGAGTATACAGATCGATAGAGAATAAAAAAATACAGACACTTGTATCGGGGTTTTTCGATTGGACCCTCCAGAGGGCGCTGGTGGCGGTTTTTCTGAAATTAATTCGACAATTTTCTTCAAAAATATCACAAAAATGGCAACCAGCGCCATTTGGTAAGTCCAAATGGAAAACCCCGATACAAGTGTCTGTATTTTTTAATTCTCTATCGATCTGTATACTCATCAACGACTTTGCCCATGTTAAATTTTTCAGGAAAGTCTAAAAACCGAACTTAATTTCAGAAAAACCGCCACCAGCGCCCTCTGGAGGGTCCAATCGAAAAACCCCGATACAAGTGTCTGTATTTTTTCATTCTCTATCGATCTGTATACTCATCAACGACTTTGTCCTAGTTAAATTTTCCAGGAAAGTCCAAAAACCGACCATAATTTCAGAAAAACCACCGCCAGCGCCCTCTGGAGGGTCCAATTGAAAAACCCCGATACAAGTGTCTGTATTTTTTCATTCTCTATCGATCTGTATAGTCATCAACGACTTTGCCCATATTAAATTTTTCAGGAAAGTCTAAAAACCTCAAAAAAATCACAAAAATGGCCACCAGCGCCATCTGGTGGGTTCAAATGAGAAAGTTTCATGAAAGTAAAGCACAATAATTTACTTCGATAGAATACATTAACTTTTTTGTTTATTTAATATAAATTTTTTAGTTTTCTAAGAAAATAGTAAGTTTGAAATGTGAAGAGAAAACAAAGTATACAGTCTGATAAGACACAATAAGAATTGTAGAAGTATGCGAGTACGATTGTTATAGACACATTTTCACAATACACACACTCCAAAAAAATAACTGTTTCATTGTGACGTCACAAATAAGATCAAAAAGTTTCAAGTGTAAACATGTTTGAACATGCTATGAATTAAGCAGTAATTTCCAACATATGATCATTTTGAGCTCCTAACTTGTTTCTAGCTGGCCTCATTATAAATATTTCAATGAACAAACGGAATTCCCAAATATTCCATTAAAAAGTTGATTCCATGAAAAAATTGACTGTTGCCATTTACGATAGTGAACCATTTGAAGGTGTCACATACAACCTATTAAAGTTTGATTTGTGTGTTCTCACTTAACCCTCTCCTTATCAGCAATAGATTCTGCTGATATTTTTGATAATATTTTTAATTTTTTTAGTAGATTTGGACCTCGAAATTTATCAAAAAAGTTTGTTTCTTATAGTATAATAGAATATGATAGAAACTTATAAAAGTACGTATAACTCCTATAGAATCACGTACAGAAATATTGGGCAGAAAATATACTACAAAATGTATATATATTAATTAAAATATAAATATTTACTACTCAATTTGCTATATAAAAAAATTTGGTTCATCTGATATTATTCTTTAAAAATGGTACAGAAAATATCACAAAAATAATATTAATATAATAAATTTATAATATTAATCTGGTTATTTATGAAAAAACTGTTAAAAATTCAATTAAATACATATACGGAAAATTTATTTAAAAATCATTGTTTCACCGGGTGGGTGGACACTGTGTAAGAAAGGGTTATCATCTTCACCACACAGTTAGCTGCTTTCTCTTGTTCTGTTTTTTTTTGACATTTTGAATTTAATGAGAAGTTGATGCCGGAGTATTGTGTCTGTTGGAAACAATTAAAACTTATAAGCAAAATCAAACACGCGGAGATTCACATAAAACAGATGAAAACTGGCACAGAAGTAGTCTTGTTTCTGGTCTCATAATAAGAAGTTCATGAGATTTTGACATTGGTGTGTTTAAAATGTGTTAAAAAATTTTATACCACTATCCAGGGATTAAATTTTCTTATTTTTCTATGCACGTATAAAAGTGGGAGTAAGTTTTTGTATGAAAACTATTTAAATTAAGTACGGTTTTATTGTACGAATAAATTCTACACTTGACATTTTATTTTTTTATTAATTTTACCAAGAAATATATATTTTAATTTGAATTTGTATAATTTTTTAATGATTTTATAGAGCTTTTATGTTTCCATACACGTCATATTTTTTAAACTGATTTATGAAAAGTGCAAACTTCACATCTCATGTTTTCTGAATGCACATGAAACATGAACACCATTTTAAATCAGATTAAAAAATACGGCGTGTATGGAAACATAAAAGCTATTTAAAATCATTAAAAATCATACAAATTCAAATTCAAATATATTTTTCTTGGTAAAATTTCCAATTGAAGAATCAAAATTAATTAGTGAACTATAAATTAAATAAAATAAACCCAAAAGAGTGCGTTAAATATTAAAATTAAAGTGTTTCGCGCACTTGTTGTGCATTTTGCACTTCAATTAAATTTATAGCAAAAGATTATAAAATAATAAAAAAAAATAAACTAAATAATGCTATTAAATATAGTGATTTAAAAAATATTAATAAATAAAACAGTGTTTATAAAATCTAAATTAAATTCATTTAGCAAAGTTTGAATGTTAATTATTAAATATTATACAACTGATTAAATGAAAAAAAAATCAAGTTATCCCGATTATCTTTAAACATAGTAAAATCAAAAAAACTTCATAGCGAAAATTTTTCTGTTTAAATTCTTTGAACTCACATAAAAAATCTTATTTTCCCATCGTTTAAAGAAAAAAAAAGTGTTATTACTATATTCATTATTACTATTCAAACAATATAATTTATATATAAAACGCATTACTGAGGTGAGAGTATTGCATATTCAATTTTTATTTTTAATAAAATAATTAAATAGATATATTCGGATATTGTCAGAAAGTCTAACTGAACAAAAATCATTGAGTTTTAGTTTATTCACTCTAGTGTTGTTTTTTTATTCTCAAATTATTTTTAAAATTATAAGTGTATCAAAAAAAATAAAATAATATCATCTATACTTTTTTATTTTGAAAGCAAACCAACTTTTCTTCCTTATTTTGCTATATTCGATTTTTTATATCTTAATTTTTGGTCAAAATGGGTAAAAGTATTAAGAGAAGAAATGCTCAGTTGAAAAAAAAGGAGAACTTTCTTCCTTATAATATTGATAGTACGGCTTTGATAGATGCATTAATTAATGAAGGTGTAAGAAGTTTAGATGATTGTCGTTTACTTCAACGAGAGTTTATGAATAAAATTCTGAATGATTATTTCGGTGAACAGTTACCTACTAAATATCGTTTATATCATCCTATACTATTTAACATTTTTAATAAAATGAATGCTTCTCTTTTAAAGTCGTCTTTTAACGACCAAGTTAAAATTTTTACCGAAACAAATGATGTCTCAATTCAAAAATCTATTCTTAGCAATCAGAGTTTAGATTCCAACAAAAATTCAATTCTTGAATCTTGCACTAAATTTAATGATGAAATGGAAACTTTTAAAACTCCTGTAAAATTCTTTACAAAAAATACTTTAATTTCTCGCTCTCCAGATACTCCTGAAATTGATAAATTGAGCGGCGCGCTTGGTTCTCCTACAATTGAAGTTTTGAAAGCTTCACGAAAACCAATGTGTTTATACCTTTCTGATGATGAAGAGGATGAAAGCGTTAAAAATTTAATTAATTCTTTTTCACCAATTTCATTGAATAAAAACCAAAAATCTAATGATTCATGCTTTTCAGTAAAAAAACGTTTGACAATGGAAAAAGCATGTTCTCCATTCAAATTTCCTTATGTTGATGTTGCAACATCTCCATTTAAAGTACGATCTTCAAGTGTTGCTGTATGTACATCTCCTTTTAAAACTGAAGATTCTCCATTAATGCAATTATCTTCTAAGTTATCCTCCGATCAAATGATTGTTCTTGAAAAGTTTTTGAATATATTTGAAAATGCAAATGTATCTAAAATGCATGAGAGTTTTATTGAAAATAACACAGACAACCTAATTGAAGATCGTGAATTTGAAGATGAATTTCAAACTATTTATGAATTGTCGGATGAATTAAAAATTAGTATTTATCGAAAATCAGGGATAAATAATTTTTACGTTTTGAATTCTAAAACTGAACCTGAAAAGTTTTGGGTTCAAAATAATATGAAATTCCTCTTTTGTGTCAAAACACAAGAAATAATTGAGAATACTGATGATGCCAGAACATTACTAATGTCAGAATGTAATAGAAGAAATGTATCTTGTCAGTTCATTTTTGAAAAGTCTTTATTAAACCCTACTTCATTGACATTTTCGGCCAATGGCTATTGTCAATATCGTGAAAGTGGTTGTGCAAACCGATTTCGAATGCACATTAGTAAAGGAGGTCCAGATGGACGTTATTTTTTAATGTTTGCTAAGCAAACTGATCAAATTGATCATTCTGGAATGGAAGTTAAATTTCCACAAATTAGAGGTAAAATGAGGGATGAAATAAAATCGAATTTCACCTCCCCTGAACTCATGTTGCGAAAATTGAGCAATATTGATTATGATTTAGCCTGTAAAGGGAATGTTCAAGGGCTCACTACAAGAAGTGTTTTGCAAAAAATAAGTTGTGAAATAAATAAGTCAAATAGTATGATTGAATGTGAGTTATACAAATTAATTACATGTATTCAGTCTGGTGACACAGAAACATATGGCACTTTAATAGTGCAGAATGATTCATTTCAAATAATTATGATTGATGAGAATATTTATGACATTTTGAAAGATGTTCCTGAGAAGTCTGTTACAATGCACGTAGATGCAAGCGGACAAATTGTGAAATCTTTACAGTGTTGTCGAAAAATAAAACTTCATAAATCGAAAAAAACAATGCTAGTACATGCAAATGTTATTAAAATAAATGACGAAACTTTAGTTATGGCAATTATGGCTACTGATAGTCAAAATGCAATGACTCTAGGTATGTTTCAAAACTTTTGTCTAACACAAATGATGTTAAAACTCAAAAAATGCATTTATAAAAGAATCATTACAGATTGGTCTTTTGCAAATTTTATATCCCTGTTAAATGCATATAATAATATGACTGTAGACAGTTATTTAAATTTAATGTTTGATATTTTAATACAAAAAAAAGTCACAGAATTTTCTAATTCTTTTATATATTTAGTCGTATGCTATTCCCATCTGATGAAACTAATCAGTGGCTTTATTAAGCGAGAAATAACTAAATCAGTTGATGCTTATAAAGATTTTGCAAACAAACAAAAGAGCTTATTAATGGGTTTTTTTGCAATTATGAGACGAAGCAAAACCATTAAAGAAATTGAACAATATTTTATTCTTTTATGTAAAATTTATTGTTCTAAATTTATGAATAGTGAATTGTATTCACTTGTACAAAAATTAAAAGAAGACAAAATATATGAAACTGAAGAATTCAGTGAAAATGACCAGGATCTCGAAGATCAGGTCAAAATAGAAGATTTTGTAAACGAACAATTAAATAACAATGAGAGTAATCCTTCATTAAGGTCCAAAATAAAATGGTATCATTATTTTAAAAAAATTTATGATGATGTTGTCAGTAAAATTGATAACGAAACGGGGGATGAATTGAATCCCTTTTATGTGCCTGGTATGATTCTGAGAAGTGTAGAATTATATTTCACTTATACGCCCATATGGGCTCGAGTGGGTCATGGTCTTATTGATGATGAGGATGATGAAACCTTCACAAATGGTTTGATTGAGTCTTTGTACAAACTTTTAAAATACCATGTAGAAGGTCCATTAAGAAAAAGACCTACTGAATTTTTAAGGTCTATGCACAAATTAGCAGAATTTAAACGAAAAAAAATTCAGCATTCTAAATTTTTTCCAAAAAAACGTAAATTTAGTCAAAATAAAATATCTAAAGTTAAATTAGATTTCAATAAAAGAGGAAAGAAAAGAAAAATCAGTGAAGAAGACATTGATATTGAATTAGATCCCAAAAAATATAAAGAGACATGGAAAAAAAATTCTAAAAGTTCAAAAGGTTGGAAATATGGATCCCCTAGTGTATCCGCTTCCATACCAGATTCCATTTTAGGAGTTAAAAAGAATAAAGGGAAAAAAGCGAAAAAAGTAACATTCGATTTATCTCAAAATAGTGATATTTCCATCCCTTGTGTAGAAATATTTGATGATCCTAAATCTCAAGACGATTCTAAATTAGTATTTCAAATAAGTAAAGGCTTAAAGCTAAATTTTTATCCAAATAGTCAACTCGTTTCAACGGTTAACTATTACGATATGACTTGTAGGAAATTCATAAAAGTTGCCAACTATGCAACATATGAATGGATGGAATTTGCTGATATGAAATCAATCTCAGATTTATCAGAAGAAGTTACAGACATTGCAATGTATTGTGCAGTTAAATTATTTATAAAATCTCAATTTTTAGAACACAAATACACTGTCTATATCACAAATCCTTTAACTTCATTATTCAATGGAAATTTGAATAAAAATGAAAAGCAAAGATTGATTGATATAAATCAATGGGTCCCTGAACTTTTTATGGACCCCAATGTAATACACATATGTCCATTTTTAGTTTCTCAAACATCGCAAACAAATCATTGGGTGTTAGCGATAATAGATTTTAAAACTAAAAAATTTAATTTCTTTGATTCATTAGAAATGGTTAATGGAAAAATATTTTTTAATAATTTTCAAACCTACTTGAAAAATGAATATAAATGCAATAATGAACTTAGTCACTTCAAAGGTGATTGGACTTATATAAGTCATAAAGTAAATATCCAACAAGGTGTCACTTGTGGAAAACATGTATTGGGTTATTGTCGAGAATATATTTTATATAACAATAACCCTAACTTTTTGAAAATTCGCCCATTTGTCGAAAGCTCTGTTTTTCCTCAGATAATATATGAAAATGCTGAAAATAGAAAAACATTATGCTTAAAGTGCGATGAATACTTAAATTATGAAAATAAATTAACTTGTGAAATGTGTCAGTATGGTATACATAAAGAAAAATGTCTTAAAAATACTGATTTATATACTGAAAATCCTAATGTTTACCTTTGTCACATATGTGCAAACTATATTAGGAAAAATTTTGTTAATTAAGATCAAAGTAAATATAAATTTTGTTTAAATGTACGATTCTATTCTAACTTTGATTACTAAAATTGCCCGACGGAGAAATTTACGCAAATGAGAGAACTTCTTTAGGTTTGGCACCCTAATGCTGAGCATTGCTCCTCAGATGAATAATCTGAGTGACTCTCATAACGTTGATATGAAGTTTTTAACTAAATATCCTCCGATCGTTAGTTAGTTTTTGTGTAATTGTTTACGTTGGTCCTTTGTTTATTATATTTTTAGATTTATGTTTGTATTTGTTTATTAGTTAATTAGATTTATATGTTTAGAATTAAGTAGAAATTAAATGTAATAATTTTTTGTATTGTTTGTCTATATGTGATTGTCCTTGGGCTTCAAAGCAGCTGAGCGTTCTCGTCGCGAAGCCTGTTTCAACCGATACAGCTGTATAACATGCATGTATTTTAATTGTCAACTAATATTGTAACAAAACCAAAAATAACTAACAAAGCTGTATTATTGTTTTTAGATAAATAGAATTAAATAAACTACAGTATTCGCTCTCTACTTTACACCACTGTATTTTGCAAAACCTTTTACTTTGCAGGAGGTAAACTTGAGAGTGATACAAGTTCTTCAAGTGTAGAAATTTCACTGTTATTTGACTATTATCCTTCAAAATGTCTAATTTTTATAATACTTTTATATTTGGTCACATCTACAAATGGTAAGTGACCGAAAACGCCTCTGAAGCCTTTGTGGTACATCCTAGACCTATAGTTTCTTCTGAAACTATATCTTATTTTTACCGGACCAGGTACCCTCATAATTAGAATTTTTGATTTTCATACAAAAAAATAGGGTTGCCGAACAACTTTTGGTCAAAATTAACGGTTTTTCACCAAAATTCAAAAATTTTCCACAAATTTCCCGCAAAATCAAAAAAAAAAAAATTATATCACTAAAATCCTCTTAAAATAAGCTACAACTTTGCTGAAGACACCAAAGACCTAAGACGAACTTGAAAAAAAAATTTTTTTCCATACACATGAATTCTCTTAACAGAATGTGGATACATCGACGATAAATGAAATGCATATTCCTAAAACTAATGGTTTAACTACTCGTTTAAGTTGCAAAATCGTTCAATAACGGATTCAAACTTCTTAGTTCTGATCTTTTATCGAAAAGTGAAACTAAAAAGTAATAAATAAAAACAAATATAAAAAAAAATCAAATGAAAACAGAGTTCTGGCGAATATTTAGGAGGTTTTTAACTTCTAAAATAAACTTTTATGAGAGGGGGATGGCTAACTAAAAAGTAAAAAACAAGAAGTTTTAAGGAAAATAAAATGTTTGTTATAACAGCTTCACAAATTTTTTAAAAGTTGAATTTTGAGTATTAAGAGCAAAATATTGCAAAACCAGTCTCACAAAAAAAATTCAACTTTTAAAAAATTTGTGAAGCTGTTATATCAAACATTTTATTTTCCTTAAAACTTATTGTTTTTTACTTTTTAGTTAGCCATCCCCCTCTCATAAAAGTTTATTTTAGAAGTTAATTATAAAATGTTTACAATTTTTAATCTATGTAGAGACTTTTCTACCCATATATTGCAAAGTACAAAAAAATACTATATTTCAGGCCTGCAATTTCATGTAAATTCCGCGTATTCCCTCCATTGTTTTTCTTTACATCAAATAGCGGACACAGAACTTGGTATCAGGGTTTTTCGATTGGACCCTCCAGAGGGCGCTGGCGGTGGTTTTTCTGAAATTATGGTCGGTTTTTAGACTTTCCTGAAAAATTTAACTAGAACAAAGTCGTTGATGAGTATACAGATCGATAGAGAATGAAAAAATACAGACACTTGTATCGGGGTTTTTCAATTGGACCCTCCAGAGGGCGCTGGTGGCGGGTTTTCTGAAATTATGGTCAGTTTTTAGACTTTCCTGAAAAATTTAACTAGGACAAAGTCGTTGATGAGTATACAGATCGATAGAGAATGAAAAAATACAGACACTTGTATCGGGGTTTTTCGATTGGACCCTCCAGAGGGCGCTGGTGGCGATTTTTCTGAAATTATGGTCAGTTTTTAGACTTTCCTGAAAAATTTAACTAGGACAAAGTCGTTGATGAGTATACAGATCGATAGAGAATGAAAAAATACAGACACTTGTATCGGGGTTTTTCGATTGGACCCTCCAGAGGGCGCTGGTGGCGGTTTTTCTGAAATTATGGTCAGTTTTTAGACTTTCCTGAAAAATTTAACTAGGACAAAGTCGTTGATGAGTATACAGATCGATAGAGAATGAAAAAATACAGACACTTGTATCGGGGTTTTTCAATTGGACCCTCCAGAGGGCGCTGGTGGCGGTTTTTCTGAAATTATGGTCAGTTTTTAGACTTTCCTGAAAAATTTAACTAGGACAAAGTCGTTGATGAGTATACAGATCGATAGAGAATGAAAAAATACAGACCCTTGTATCGGGGTTTTTCGATTGGACCCTCCAGAGGGCGCTGGTGGCGGTTTTTCTGAAATTATGGTCAGTTTTTAGACTTTCCTGAAAAATTTAACTAGGACAAAGTCGTTGATGAGTATACAGATCGATAGAGAATGAAAAACTACAGACACTTGTATCGGGGTTTTTCGATTGGACCCTCCAGAGGGCGCTGGTGGCGGTTTTTCTGAAATTATGGTCAGTTTTTAGACTTTCCTGAAAAATTTAACTAGGACAAAGTCGTTGATGAGTATACAGATCGATAGAGAATGAAAAAATACAGATACTTGTATCGGGGTTTTTCGATTGGACCCTCCAGAGGGCGCTGGTGGCGGTTTTTCTGAAATTATGGTCAGTTTTTAGACTTTCCTGAAAAATTTAACTAGGACAAAGTCGTTGATGAGTATACAGATCGATAGAGAATGAAAAACTACAGACACTTGTATCGGGGTTTTTCGATTGGACCCTCCAGAGGGCGCTGGTGGCGGTTTTTCTGAAATTATGGTCAGTTTTTAGACTTTCCTGAAAAATTTAACTAGGACAAAGTCGTTGATGAGTATACAGATCGATAGAGAATGAAAAAATACAGACACTTGTATCGGGGTTTTTCGATTGGACCCTTCAGAGGGCGCTGGTGGCGGTTTTTCTGAAATTATGGTCAGTTTTTAGACTTTCCTGAAAAATTTAACTAGGACAAAGTCGTTGATGAGTATACAGATCGATAGAGAATGAAAAAATACAGACACTTGTATCGGGGTTTTTCGATTGGACCCTCCAGAGGGCGCTGAGAGCTGATTTTGTGAAAAAAGTAAAAATCAAGGTAAAAGTCGTTGATGACACCCGGAACGTGTCGGGGAGGGTCCAGGGGGTCAGAAAAACCCCTCCCCAAGGTTGCCAAGGTCGTTGATAAGGTCGTTGATAACTTCAGTCTAGTCTGAAAAATTGGTTTGTATTTTAAATTCTGTGAAGTTATCTTGTTTATCGTGAAAATAGAGGAAAATTAAGAGATTGATAAAAAATTTAACAATTTTCCTTGAAATCTGTTTTCAATTACAAGTCACAAAATGAAAATGAAAATTTTATTTTGAATATTAAATTGTAAGTAAAAACGCTATAATTCAATTAAATTTTCAAATAAATTAAATAGCGTGTAATAAGGGGTTCAGAAGCGCATATTATTACAAATTTGCGCCTCTTTTATTATTTTATTTATGTTATTTTCCTTTTATTCTTCCATTTTTTTTGTTACACAGAAAGCGACCAAAAAGAATTCCTAGAAAAAATAGGATACAATGAAAATGAAAATGAAAAAAAAGGGTAGAGTACAGTAATTAAAATTTATTCAGCCCTATTTTCTCCTATTTTTTTTCTCTCTTTTATTTTATTTGTAGTCTAATTAAATTATAATGAATGAATTTCTTTGACATGCAAAATAAAAAGGACATTAGGTTGTTAAATGTCTTTGACAGACAAAACATGAAACAAGTAACAATTTAAAGTGCCTTTTTAAAATTTTTTAGTTTAAAAAAGACTAAAGACTATTTTTTTATATCAAAATGGAGTTAGGGCTCATTATTTTTATTGTTAGAATTTATTTTTGTGCTAATTTAAGTTTAGTGTTTGTGACAGAATTAAGGTAAAAGAATGAAACACCATTATTGTAATTGTGATATGGAATACTGTAAGTCTTCGGGATGAGTGGTTAGAAGGTATTTTGTGCCTAATCCACATGAAAGGAGCATGCTGAAGCCGCCTTAGGTGAGTACTAATTTTAATGAATTAACATCTCTTTAACTCTACAGAAAGGCTGAGAATACATATCACCTCTAAATTGAATTGAAGGCAGCTTACGACAAAGTCAAACGCAGGGAGCTGTTTGTGGTTATGAAAGAACTTGGCTTTGAACATAAACTTATACGACTAGTAGCCATGACTCTTAATGGATCTAGGTGCAAAATATGGATTGGAAACGAAGTGTCAGAATCTTTTACGACCAAAACAAGGCTTCACTCAAAGCTGTAAACGCCCGCAGTACAAATTGACTTGGTTCGAAGACGGACAGTTTTGATTGACGCTTACAGGACATTTACGGGTACTTTATATAGATAAATTCTTAAATTAGCTTAGCTAAATCGTCGTATACATCCACACAACATAAAATTTAGTACTATTTTAGTACTACTAAAACTTGTACGAGGTGTATGCATGTATACGAAGGTTTAAGCTAAGCTAAGATAAGAATTTATCTATATAAAGTCGCGGTTAATGAATGAAATTTTTATCGCATTTCCAATTAATTTGGAACCAGAATTCGAGTATTATGGGAAGTCTTTAAGTCTATGAATATTATGCGGGTGGTCTGCGGGGCGTTTTCATTTTAGAGTGTTCGACAAGGTGACGCACTGTCAACTCTGTTATTTACCGTGGCTTTAGAAGGTTCAATGAGATGCTGGTGCTGACATCCAAATATCCCGAACACTTTCAACAGGTTTGACACAGATCTTAAGATTTGCTGATGATCTTGATATTGTAAGCAGAACGCCAGTTGAAGTAATCGACACATACACTAGTCTTAAAAAAAGAAAAGCGTCCAGACCAATATTTTGATCTTTTAATAAATCGCCTTAACGCTTCTTACAGAGTTAAGTATATAAGCTTTTGTGGTTTTTGTAAAACTAAAAAGTATCTTTTTTTTCTGTTTAATGTCATATTTAATTTTACTGATGATCGCTTTCAGTCGCAAAATCCCTAATAGAATTACGTCTCTTTTTTTCATATTAGATTTTTATTTTACTTGAAGAAACGAAAATACGAAGAAAATACACAACACAATAAGATTTTTCTAAGCAGAAAAAGTAATTTAGAATATTGGCGCCAAGTTCATGATTCAAATTCTTTTTCTTCGTCATTTGTTGTTTTTTCGTCTTATTTTTTTGTATTCTAAAGAAAAATAAATAAATAACATGAATATGTGAATGTGTGTGTGATTTTTCTTGATTTTCAGATCAGACTTTCAATATTTTTGTCTCTCTCTTTTTGTGTATGTGTGTGTATGTGCCTGTAAGTGCTTACATTGTAATCATTGTTAAAGTAATTTTTTCAATTCGTTACTCAGAAATTTTAATTTATTTTTTTCTTCGATTCAGAAAAAATAATAATCTTAATAATATTAATGTTTTCAGCACCATTAGATTTAAATGAGTTTATTCACCTTAACTTTTTTTTTGTCTTTATGTTTAATTTTAACGTGGGTATTTCTTTTCATGTTTTTTTTTTGTAAAATTGAAGCTATTAAAGTTAGTCAATTGAATATTTTGAACATAAATTTTTAATTTCATGTTATTTTTTATTAATAAATTTTGATTTCACTTTATTATAATAAAATACATTAAGGATAGCATTAAGATTTTATCAAAATAATACGACGAGGGGTATGATTTGAAATTAAATGCTAGGAAATGGCTTTTTAACACGATTTTTCGATTCCTTTTGTTTTTATGGATTTTACGGATACCAAAACAAGGTGATATAAATTTTTGGCGAGTTTTCTTCAAATTTTTTTGAGAGACACATTTTTATTTTAAATGTTTTTTTCAGGGCAATTACAAGACATTAATAGCTCAATTTATTTATTATGTCTCCTTTTGAATTATTCTTGATATTTTCATGCCGGAATTGATTGCATATTTTATCCATGTTAAATTTATCATAAACAGACATTCATCTGTTACACATGTTCCTTTCATGACTTGTATTCTTCCGTTTTTGACATACGTTTTCCTTAAAGATACATAAAATTATTTGTCATAACCACTTTTATGATATAAATGATGACAGGAATTGGGCATAAAACGCATAAGCCACATGTAATGAATGTAAAAGATGTAACAAAGAATTGTAAGAACAATACATATCAAATGCATTTAATTTCTTTAACCTAGATAAGGCGGCATACTTTTCGACTTTTTATAAAAAAACTTCAATTTTGATATATAAAATTATTTTCTTCTTGTAAATTTTTATGTTAATTTCATAAAAAACATTCTTAAGAACCATTTTGGACAGTTTCCGATACTGTTCATTTGTCCAAAGTATGATTTTAAACGAATTTAAGTCAAACTTGCTTGGCCTTCTGGAAGGACTGTAGCCTAATCTGGGTTAATATCAGTTATAGTAATTTCTTATGCCTTGTGGATTATTTATTGTTGGAAACTGTAATCAATGTAGGTGTCCGAGATAAATTTTTATAAAAATATATATTTTTACCTTCAAATGTCATTGACGAGTAGATTATTGAACAGAGTCTAACTTCTTGAAATGTGCACTGGGTTTTTTTTGACATGAGGGTCTTCCCTTTTATGACTGCTTTTAGATCGATATCAATCGTAAGTGGCATGATGATATTATTCCAGTTCTCATTATTCCTCAACTCAAATATATTTGCACATTGAAATGGGATTTTCATTAAGATCAATCTAATAATAAAATGATTTTAATATATTCCCAAATTCAATACTCACCCACATTCAAATCATCAAGGAATATATTAAATTCATTTTGATCTGTTCTATTTCGGTTACAAATGATTTTTGTAGTGCTCTGTATCACAAAATTTTAAATTTAAGTTACAAATGTAAAATATGTTGTGCTTGTTTTTCATAGAAAACTTGTCAAAATGTTATTATTTGCATTGATATGTCACAGGAAAAACCCACACACACACACAAACCTATTAAGTAAACGTCATCATTGAAACTAAGGAATTTAATTTTAAACGAGATGCAATTTACAAAATCTGTGTGCTAGAAACATCTTTCAAAAAGTGGTTTAATCAATAATTTCGAAATGTAATTTAAATTACTTTGATTAAACAAAATTGAAATTTTGTAATGGAATGTACCAAAAATTACTTTTCACATTGTAAGTTTTTCTATACATATATTAAATATTTACAATAATTCACGTATGACAATAAATTTTTGATGAATATCGATTTGTAGCAACAGTCGCAGTTATTGCAAGATACATGAAAAGCATTTACTGGTTTTGCGTCAAACTTCATTGGATGATAAAATGAGAGAATACAAATAATAATCATAATATTAAAAAACTACACGCGCGCTATTTTTTTCTATATCAACTCAGTTGCAGGAAATAAAGGAAATAAATCTTAAAATGCTGCATGTTACAAAGAAAGAAAAAAACTGATGTATTATACCATATTTTTTCCATATATCCACATTTTTTTTCATTATGATATAAAAATATATAAATATTGTAAATAAAGTGAAGAGTGTGTTATTTAACGTTTTTTTATTATTATTTTTTTTTCTTTATTCTTTATTATAACAATATCATGTTATACTTATCTTGTATTTTATTATTATGAAATTCAAGTGCAAAATATGATGATGAGTGTTATTATATAAATTTTTAACAATAATAATAATAATATTATGGAAACATATGGTTTTATATTTTCTACTCGTAAAGCAAATCTTTTCATCAAATTTTCTTTTTTTTTGTACCTTTCTTCCTGTTTTATGTTGCTTGCTGTTTTGTTGTTGTTGGTGTAAAGTATTGTTACATTTTTTTTGTTGTTGTTTGAGGAGAATAGATGAATGGTTATTTTTTTTTGCATTTCATATGAAATATTAACGTATTAAAAAGGAAATTTCGAACGTGTCTTTGAATGCAAAGCACAAGTACATTTTTAAGATTATTTTGTAAGAAAATATGAATCTGTATATGTTGAAAGAAAACTCCTCAATTTCAGGAAAGTTACAGTTTCAGAAAAAAAAGTCAAAAAACTGACCGAAATAATACAAGAAGCCCCTTGAGGACTCTTTAGAGGGTCTAATCGAAAAACCCAGGTAAATAGTTCTACAGAATAATATTCTCTACTGATCTGTATGCTCATCAACAACTTTAACCTTGTAAAATTTTTCAGGAAAGCCTAAAAACTGATTTTGTCATTTTCACGGATAAAAAAATTGTAAAACAGTACAATTGTAAATCATGTGTGAGGTGTGCTGGGAATGGGACGACATGAAAATGAAATTAGGTAAGGGAGTGGAGTTAAGACAATCAATGAGACAGTATGTGCTGGAATGTGGACGTGTGAACACACAAAAATTATTTAACTTAAATCTTGTTCAAAACTTAATTTAAAATCAAATTATTTCGTAAACAGAAGGCTTTTATCTTTATCAGAGCACTAAGGAGGGTAAGAAATTGTTTGGTGGTGTTTAAAACTGTTAAAAATATTATATCCTTAATGTCACTTATATATTAAATTGTAACTTTTTAGCCCATTAGACCTCTTACAGCCTAACGAGACGATGCGCAGCAGTGTCATGTGATTAACTTGAACTTATAGGCTTTTCAGGCTTAAATCTTAAGAGCAAATCATGCTGATTAAAAAAACGGGACATTATTTTGGTCATTCGAATAGTTTGCCCATAGCGCTCCAGGGTGCTTTCTGTAGCATTTTCAATACGAGGCAGAAGATGACATTGAAAGGAAATTTATTCCGTTACCTTTATGGTCCAATGGTTAATCTGTCTGCTTACTGTACTGGACGTTACTCGATACTGGAAGTAGACGGATTTAAAATGATATAAAAACTCAACGCAACGTAGTAAAGACACCCAACCTTAATGTACTTTTTTGTTATATTTCATTTTTAATACTCACCTTGCATTGAAACTAATCATAAATTTGCAATTCAAAAATTTTCATTAATATAAGAAAGCATTGACCTTCATTCTGTTCCAAGTTGAAAGCTTAGTTCAAACATATTTAGATGACAGTTTCTTGTAGAATTAAAACACGAGTCAAATGGCTGATAATTTATTTCATAAAGTAACAGGGACTACTAAGTTCCTTGACAGGATGAAAGTTAAGACTCAATGAAGGAAATTCAGGAAATTGAAGCCTTCTTTTAAATCATTTTACATTAAATAATAATAATCTTCACAATATTTCTTTTTAATTATTTTATTACAAAATCAATTTCAATTTTATTAAGTTTTTTTTCTTTTTTTTTAAATTTTATATAATATATTTTTTTTATCATCGTATAATTTTCTTACATTAAATTTAAATTTAATCATAAATATTTTTGTGTTAAATTAAATCTATTATAATCTTTTAATATTAATATTATATATTTATATTATTATTTTTTTTTCATTATATTCGTAGCTCTATATTTTTTTGTAAATTTTTAACTTTTTTTTATATTAAATAAATCTATATTTTTATTGTTATTTAATTTAATTTTATCATTATTGTTGTTTTTTAGTATTTCTATCATAAAATATCTTATATAATAAAGATTTTTTTCTTTTATTATCATTATTATCATATTCGTAATGGATTCTTTATACATTTAATACAATTTAATATTATATAATTTTTTTTTTATTTTCTGTTTTTATTTTTATGTTCAGATTTTGTTTAAAGTTATTAAATTGAATTGTAAAATGTATAAAATATATTCATAAATTCGATCAAATATACTTTTTTAACATTTTCAAAATAAATATAAATTTATTCGATGTATAAAAAGTTTAACATATATATTTGTAGATGAGCAAAAACTTATATTAATACATATGTTTATATTTACAAAGTTATTCAATTATTTTTTTTTTAATTTTCAGGCAAGAATCGTAATTTAAGAAAATTTAACTTTTTGTACTAAGAGATAAGTTTTTGATAAAAGTTTATATGAAATGAAATGAAATTAACGTTAATTAAAACAAGTCACAGGATTTTTTTGAAGCTTTTTAAGAGAGTTGTCGAAAAATCATAATTATTTTAGTTTCTCTGTGAATAATTTAGTAAGTTGTTAAGGCAATTGGTCGTGAATTGAAGTGGAGAGAGTAAAATAAAGATAGTTAAAAATCATGTAGTGGCAAAATCAGCAGAAATTCACTCATGACATGGACTCGAATAAAAAAGTTGGAGCTTCAAGTTTTTCATAAAAGATTAGGGTATTTTGACATTAAATTATAATCTAATTTTATAACATTAAAAAAAAATTCCATTACAAATTATGAGGCATATTTTAATCTATTTTTTGTATTGATGATACTTTTTATTCAAATATTCAATTTCATATATTTTTTTTATGTACATTAAATAACAATTATAATCCTAAAATCCTATTATTTGATGAATTTTTATGTTACACACACATAAACATAAATAACACGCATGTTATTAATTTTCATGTAACATATTCATTCATTTAATAACATAATCATATATAACTATTTTTTTTTGTAATGTGTGTATTATCCGTTTTTATTAATATAAATTATTTTATTTTATATTCTATTAAACATTATTTCATTCAATTTCATTTTTTTTTTTTTAATATAATTATATATAGTTATTTTCATTTAAATGCTTTTATTATCAATATATTTTGTATTTATATTTATTATGTAATAATCTATTCCTCGTTATTATTATCTGTTTTTTTTGTTGTAATATACATTTGTGTTAATCATAAAAGTTATAGAAATATAATTTTTTTTATCAATTAATTTATCATTTATTTTTACATATTTAATGGCTTTTATATGCGTTATAGTGTAACGTGTACATGTCTAGGGCTGTATTTTTTTATTTCATTGAATTATCTATCAGAAAATGAGCTTTATTTCATGGCTATTTAATGATGTCTCATTATAATGATAAACTAATAATGTTATTTTGTATTTTACAGGTTATGATTAGTTAATTAATTAATATGAAAGTTCTGCATTGAAATATCAAAATCGAGGATAATCAGCTTTACTTGGAAAATGATTGTACTCAATTATGTGCAATATGAGTGAATTTTAATTAATTTTCCTGTGGAAATTAAAGGGAAGAGAAGGAAAACAAGTGTGAATAAATTGAAGTATTTTGTAGTAAGTACCGTAATCATTGAACTCACTTCGTTAACAGGGATTTATAAAAAGCGCTTACGTAACGTTATTTGACGCTTTTAAGGCGTTAATGAAAATAATTGAGTATTGCTGTAACTCGTGAAATATTTCAGGGACTTTTCATTTAATAGTGTGCTAAAACGACTAAAAGGAGTCAAATACAGTTCATTGAGTAAAATTCCCGGGTCATAAGTTTAAAATTGTAAAATTTTCCATTATACTTTGCATTGTTTCAATTTAACAATAAAAGATAATAAATTATTACTTAATTTAACGTTAAATTTCGTTCATTGTTTTGTGTTGTGAATTTAAGTAAGTAGTGTAGCTGAATTTAATTTTAATGGATTGTAAAATTGATTTATAGTCAAAAATTATTTATTTTAGGATTTTTTGGAAAAGGATGAAATGAAAAAGGATGGCTTATATACGAAAGACCTAAGAGATTTGACATATTGATCTGGTATGACTTGATGCATAAAAAGATTCAATTAACGTGTCTCACAAAACCTTAGGTTGCGAGGACTTGAAAATCCAGTCATGTGGCCCTTCGGTGATAGCAACAAGAAGGACATCCAACAAAATCAAACAATCTCTATTGTGAAAACCATAATAATTTGCTGCAGTTGTTGATCACAGTTATTATTGTGGTTTTGGCATACGTAATCATCCAGGAAGCCAAAATTAATGTGTAAGGTATTAGAATTTTTAGAAAGTTAATATGTAATTACTTGGAAAAAGAAATCAAAAAGGGTGAAATTGATTATGAAAATTATTTGATTATGAAAGAAATGTTGGAAACACTCAGCAGGACATTTGAGATATGCAGAGAACGAGGCTTGACATTGAACGCAGAAAAGTACATATTCTTCCGACATGAGGTAACGTATCTGGGGCCCAAATGCACAGACGAAGGCATTTACCCAGATGAGTCGTGAGACTGATTACTGAAATTTCAGTTTCTTGTTTTTTCAGGAAAAAAGGGGCTCATTGTTGTAGGGTAGTCTTACCCACGTCTTTGAGGTCAAAGACGTTTGATATGCTACACAGAAATCATTCGGAGATTGTAAAGAGGCTAGCAAGAAAATATTTTTTCTGGCCAGGATTAACCAGAGACATAGAAAATATGGTTAAATCATGAAAGATCTGTAGATCCTACAATATAGATACCACACAAAAGGTGTTAGTACCCTGGTTCGAGCCCAGCTCACCATTCGATCGTGTCCATCTAGATTTTTTCTATTTGGATAGAGTAGATTTTCTACTAATGGTGGATGCGTACAGCAAGTTCTGTGACCTCAAAGTTTTGCAACTAATGCATATGACCATATGTCTGATATGATGGATAAATTTAACACAACGGTGACCGTAATGGAAAAAGGAAAAAATGACCTAATAAAATCAACCCTTGCAGCTGTTAATCATTTGAAGGAAGCAGTCAGTGCCAAACATTCTATCTTAAACTCTCCTGAGGTGTTCGATAGTATTAAAGAACTTATTAAATCAGAAATTAGTTCTAGGAAAGCATCATTAATTGACGAAGTAAAAAACAATTTTTCCACGACTACATCATGTGATGCAATGTACCTGAATTAATTGTGAAACGCAAGAAAGGGATAGAATACGGCTTAAACAAATTACCCTACAATAGACAAAGCGCTATTGGCCATTGCCGAAAGAGGAAGAAAAATAAAAGACTTACCAACAAATAAATGAGGTTGAAGTACTGAAAATGATTTGCATGATTTTTACTCCTTTATAGATTTAAAAGGAGCGTACACCCAATTGGAATTAACTAGAGAATCTAACTAGACCTTTGATGACAATTTCAACGCACAAAGGGCTGTATCAATATAATAGGCTACCTTTCGGCATAAAAACCGCAAGTTCCCTTTTTCAAAGATTTATAGATAATGTCCTTGGAGACGTACCTTAGGCCAAAGCATACATAGATGATATAATAATAATTGCCGATTTTAAAAATGACATGCACGATCATGTCATGAAAACTTTAGAAAGACTTGCAAATTTCAATGTGAAAATAAATATAATAAAATCGAGATCGCCTTCCGGACTTTCAATTCAATTCATTAAAAAATCCTTTTTAAATAGCAATTTCATTCAAACTTAAAAGAATTCAGAAAAATTTCTTAATAAAGTGACTTGCAAAGAATATTAAATGTAATTTTTTTTTTATTTAAATGATTTTAATGGTCAAATTTATATAATATTTATTTTCATTAAAAAAAGTCATGGTTGTGTGACTTTTGGTTAAAAGCTTGACATTAAAAAGACATTTTAAGTTACATTTTATTGCATATTTTATTTTTCATTGTGTACCGTCATAATTTATTCTTTTTTTTAGCTTTGAGTAAGTTTTCAACTTCAAAAAAAAAATTAAAATGAAAATATAAGATACAATTACAGAGAAAAAACCGTGACGAATTACAGACAAATTGTCAATGTAATGTAAATTGTACAAAGAAAGTACATGAAAAAAATGAAAGAAAAGGGAAAATTAAAGGAAACCTTTAAAAAAAACATAGAAAAAAATTTAATGAAAAATAATATCAAATTACACTTTGACTTGAAAAATAAATTGTGCATTTTCCCATTTACAAAAAAAAGAAACAGGAAAAATTTTCACATTATTGCAGTTCGGCATATTTATTGCTGGAAACCTCGCCTTAAACATTTCAAATCAATTTGTGAGAAAATGTTATATTTTTATATTTAATCCTGAGAGCGAAGGAAATGAAAAATCTTGAAACATTTGTTAAAGACATGTTTCAATGTACTGCACATCCGAATTATGTTCGAGGTTTTTTTTTATTATTTTTTTTTAAGCTAAATTCAATTTTTATTAGGAAGATATTAACAAAAAAAAAGAAAATACAATCAATGTAAAGAATTTATATAAAATTGAAAATTTTTCACTTTATTTTTTATTGAAAACTTGATTTAACATCATTGTTACACACATCATGCAATTTTTCTAGGAAAATTTATCACATTGCCGGAAGTTAAAACGAAATTTTCTTTTTTTTTCTCTTTTTATGAGCTCAATTGCTATGATGATGAAATAAAAATACATTGAGATATGTTCAAGAATGCTTTTTCAAAAAATCAGTGTGTTGAAAAAATTTTCCATGAATTTATTCACATTTTGACATGCACACAATTAATTAGGAATTTATCTCATGTCATATTTTTCTGTGTGTGTGTGTGTGTGTTTTGACATCCTTCCTAGAACACAATTCAACATTTACAAAGATAAAAATGCAAATATTTATTTACTTTGTGGTTCTTTCATTCATTTTTCTTACAAAAAAATTCATATGTATTATTTATGAAAGAAAAAATTGCATAAAATGCATCATAACATGATAAAATCAAAATGAAATCACTAAAAATGTGTTTGAACAGATCTGTGATGTGGTTTCAGGGCATACAATTTTTCAATGTATTCTATTTTATTTTTTTGTTTATGTGGAGGTTTAAATTGAATATATGATATCATAGTGATTTCATAAATAAAATTAATAAAAATCTCATAGTATGCGAATATGTAAAAAAAAAATAAAATGTTAAAGAAATATCATTGTTTGTGTGGAAAAAAAACTAAAAATTCGTCAAAGGCATTGAGGTTCAAATTCATTTGAACACAGAATGACACAGGTAAATATTTCATTGAAAAGAGTTATGGAGAGAAAAAGAAGGAATGCTTTGAGTGAATTATCATTAAAAAATGAATGTATTTGAAGATTGATGTTTTTTTCGATCCAAAAATTCAAAATTTCAAAAAGAATACAATTTTTTTTTTGAATAATTCAAGTTTTTTTTATAAAAAAATACAAGAAATCATAGAAAATCGTGTACGTCAAAAACATTTCTGCAAAATGCTTAGAATGCTATGGCACTTTTCACGGCAATTTACCAGACCTTCGTTTATCTCTTTCCGTTTCTTAACGTCCCAAAAACTTTTATGCAAGTGGAAATCCTAATTTTTTTCGATAATTTTTGACAGTTTGACAGTTATTAAAAATAACGGAAAAAACTTCTTTTGGTCAAGTTTTGAAATTTCACGAGCTATTTTCGAAATTTTTGTAAACTTAAAACTAAAAAACAACCTTAATTTTCAAAAAATTTGAATTTAATCAACAGCTTTTGAATTTTTTAAAATTTGGATTGTTTTTAAATTTTTAAAAATTTTTAATTTTAAAAACAGTTTTTGAAATTTTTGAAAATTTGGATTGTTTTTAAAATTTTTATAATTTTGAATTTTAAAAACAGCTTTTGAAAATTTTGAAAATTTGGATTATTTTTAAATTTTTGAATTTAATACACAGCTTTTGAAATTTTTTAAAATTTTGAATTTTATTAACAGCTTTTGAAATTTTTGAAAATTAGGATTGTTTTTTAATATTTTGAAAATTTTGAATTCTAAAAACAGCTTTTGAAAATTTTGGATTGTTTAAAAACTTTAAATTTTAAAAACAGCTTTTGAAATTTTTTAAAATTTTGAATTTTATAAACAGCTTTTGAAATTTTTGAAAATTAGGATTGCTTTTAAATTTTTGGAAATTTTGAATTTTTAAAAAAACAGCTTTTGAAATTTGTGAAAATTTGGATTGATTTTTAATTTTTGAAAATTTGACATTTTAAAAATTTTTAAAGTTTCTTCTGCAATCCGATATTTTCGAACGATATCGAGTAGTCTGCTGTTTTCGGTGTTTTTCAAATCCCTTATTCAAAACCACCCATTTCACACACTTAATTGATTCTAAACGCAACATTAACCCAATAACGATGATAAAATAAACAAAAATAGTTGAAAATGAGTACAAAATAATCACCACACACAAATTTTGTTTAATATTTATTTGAAAAATATTCATAATGATTATAATTAAAAGTTTCATAATTACACAAAAAGCACTTAGTTTCATATAAAATGTAATTTAATACAGTAATTAGTGAACTTAGACAATGAACGCATATCAATTTGTTTAAACACTAATTTGGAACTGTAATTAATATTGTTGAGAATTTAAAAAAAAAAATCAAAATTTTAAATAAAATGAGTTGGTGTCGCTGCAGGAATGGAATTTTAGTTTTAGTTTTAAATTAATTAAATTTGAGTGATGTGAAATTATTAGTTTGAAGTTTAGCGTGAATCAAAATTTATTTTAATTTTAAGTTGTCATGGTTGTTGATTGATGTTTTTTTTGAATAGGAAAATGAAGTTTTTTTTCTGACATTTTTTGAATTGTGATGACGATTCAAATGAAAAAAAATCAAGTCTAGACATGTACTTATTGAAATTGAATCAAAATTTCCTAAACTTAGACATTACATTAATGGAGAAGCCTGTTACTTTGTTCGTTATTTTAATTTTATTTAATTTTATTTTAAATTTTGCCTAAATTAATCATTCTTTTTGAGTTATCACTTAATACGTTTTTTTTTTTCAAGTATAAAAAAATTTCAATTTTACATTTCGTTGTAAGAAAAATTATTTGTAATTAATTAAAAAACTTATACAAAAACAGTATTTTTAATCTTACTTTAGTCGTTATGGCATAAATTGTAAAAATTAACTTAAAAATGAAAATTTAAACTAAATACTATAAGACGGAAGTCTCGTGATGCTAGACCTCGGTACCATCCTCGCCTTCATCTTCAAATATTTGATTTGAGATTTTTTCTTGTGAATTACTTGTAACGGAAACCTTCTTTTTTGGCTTTGGTGGTGGTCTCGGTGGAATTTTCGAGGATTGTTGCTTCAAATCACCATTTGTCACAATTTGTCCATTTCCAGATTTGGGATACAACGGCTCTGTGTCATAATTATTCATTGATTGTCCCGATTCTGAGGGTGTTTCACTCGTAATGGCATTATATGGGTTTGTTGTTCCACTATAACTTTGTGTAAGGCCACCATTTGGCACTGGAGTTGCAGGTAAAGGACGATCTTTCATCGTATATTTAACACTATTTCCTTTTTTGTGTAATTCTAGGGTTGAGTAACCACTTGCTGTCGTTCTCATACCCAAATTATCGTAAATTGGATCGGCAATTTCTGAGGATGTCATTGAGGTTGGACTTGTTGGTGGGAAGTCAATGACAGTTGAATTAGCCGATGGTGCCCAACTTGGTGTTCGTGGTTTTCGTGGAATTGTGACATAGCCTTGTTTCATGACTGTTTGCGGGAAAATCAAAGGAGCCGGTGTAAATGGTGAGTTGCTGCGTGTTGTTGCAATGGCAATTGTTCGACCGATTTTCGGATGTTGTAACGTTCTAAAGCCAGCTGGAGTCATTGTCGTTGTGTAGCCTAGTGGAGCGTGTTGGTACACAGGTGAATTCATTGGTGATTTGCCATACATGCGACCATCATGTAAATTTGACAGGGAACTTTGCATAGATGGTGACTGGGCAAATCGATTACCGAACTTGAGTAAATCTGGCGGCAAATTTCCACCATAACCATCGTCTACAAATGTTTGCCGAGATCGAGGCCTTGTGTCTGACAATGCAAGAGACTGTGTTTCATCGTCGTGACTAGCTGTAACAAATCATGTTAAACAAAATTGCACAGGTTACAAAACAAAATAATAACAAAATAAGGAAACTTAAATATAAATGAAATTTTAAAATTATTGAAAGAAAAAATTTTAAAGTCCTTCACAAAATTGGACCAATGCAACTTCAAAAGTGCTTTATTGCAGCTTGGTTCAATTTTTAAAGAACAGAAAAATAAAAAAAATTAAATAAATTAAAATTAAATCAATAAATGGAATACAAACACGTACCTAGTATCGTTTCGTCCAGCAGTGTGCGTTTCACATCTCCATTTTCTTCGGCATCGCCATGCTCACTTGATTCAATATCGGCACGTCTCGGTGGTTTTTCGACAGGATTCACTTCGGTCAAGAGACTCTTTTGCATTTCCATTATCACAGATCCGCCCTCCATGATCGAATCACTTTGTTGTTGTTTCTCTAACTTAGTATTTATCAGTCCATTTTCAGCTACAGTATTATTTTTACTGTAATTTTTCACGCGACGACAATAACAACATAACGAAATCAAAACAATAATAAGGAAGATGAGTAAACCTATCGCTACAAGGGCAATAATAATGAGTACATTTGATGATGTGTTTGCAATCACACCCCGTTCAAACACTTCCGATGAAATGTCAAAAGTAATATCTGCTTCATCGTAACCCCCTGGATTTTGTGCTTTACACACATAATTTCCCTTATCACTACCCCGTAAATTTGTTATTGTCAAATCTGATGTGAAAATTGAATTAGATTCACGTCCACCTTGTCGTTGTTCGGCATAACTCTTAATTTTAATTCGTTTATCATTGAGATTGATGGAACGCTTATTGAAAAGCCACGAAATTTCCATCGCAGATCCCCTCACTTTGCATGTAAGTGTGACATTGTCTTTGGCTGCTGTCACATAAGTATTCGGACGGGGATCAATAATGTGGGGTTTACATGCAAACATTTCACTTTTCACATCATTCCACATTTTTCCAACAAGATCTTTTGGTCCATGACAACTTGTCGGTTGTGTATACAGATTTTTATCAATAGCAAAATCCCGGAATGGCTTGAGATCACACGTGCAATTCCATGGATTTTCTGTCAATGACAGTCCACTAAGTTTTTCCAGTTTTTGGAATGTCTCCTTGCGCAAGTGTGCTAATCGATTGAAATCAAGATAAATTGATTGCAATTGTGGTAGATTCACAAATACATTTAGGCCTACTCGGTGAATTTGATTGTGTTTAAACTCAATTTTATGTAAATGTTCTAGATTTTCAAAGAGTCGATCTTCCAATCGATCAATTCGATTATAATTCAATATTACAGTGCGTAATTTAACTAGGCCACTAAATGTTCCCGGTTTCAATTGTGTTATACTATTACTAGATAAATCCAGTTCAATTAAAATGTGCAATCCTTTGAATGCATCGCGATGCACTTCTTGTATCGTACTACTTCGCATAAAAATTTTATGTAAATTCTGTAAATTGGCATTTGAAAATTCGTCTTTTCTCAATTCGGCAATTTCGTTATTGGACAAGTCCAGGACTTGGAGTAGCGAGCTCATTTCTTGTGGCACAGATTGCAATTTGAAATTTTTACAATCAGCCAATTTCTTGCCATCAGACCAAACACACTTGCAAACACCACAAGTGGCGTCCCAGTCGGAATAGGAATTGGCCAGAGTGGCACAAAGAAAGAAAATTAGTGTATATGCGATATTTGTGTGTTTCATCATCATAGTGCTAAAATTACTTTGTTTTCTACTACGTTGAATGCTACAACGACAACTAACAAATTATATAATTTACTATAATTTTTATACAGTTCAATGATGATCGTTTTAAACATTTGTCTCGTAATCGATGCTTATCCTTTTATTATATTTTTATTTTTTTTTTACAAAACAAAATCCAATATTTACTTTTTACGTTATTTATCAGAAATTTTCACGCTTCATTTGTATTCATGTGATACGGGATACAAATATTTTATTGGGTCGTTTCAATGATAAACAGAATACAATTTGTTAAATAATGAAAGAAAAATCGACGTGTGATAAAAGTCCCACGAACTTTGATGTCCTTTTATCCTACAAATGTCCATGCAATGTGATGATGATCGTTGGAATCGGTAAAAAAAACCTGAAATGACACAGAAAAAAAAGAAATATTTCAATATTTATTTTGAATGAAATAAAATATGATAAACATCTGTTTTGAAATTTTTATTATTTTTTTTTTAATAAGTAAATATTCTGTTTAAATTGATTATTTTTCTTTTTTATTTAAATAAAAGTAAAATATTTTTTTATTTAAAATTATTTGTCAAGTAAAACCAAATAAAACTGATAAAATAAGTTAAATGTCACATGATCAAATTTCAATGAATTTTTTTTTTTTGTAAAATACCAGGCGTTTCCATTAAATTTCAATTTTTCAAGTAAATTTAACCGTTAAATGAATCTAAATTAAGAAAACATCATTTTGAACGTGATTATCACGATGAAAACACTCCGTTTGACACTCACTCTGATTTTAGTGAAGAATTGCCTTGATATGTTTTGATGTAAATAAAATAAATTATTTATGGTATCAATGAAATGAATGAAAAAAAGAATAATCACAAAACAAAAGTTAATTCTTATCAAAATTGAGATTATATTTAAAAATTATTTTTACTTCAATTTTGATATTTTCTTTTATATTCATAAGAATTTGCTTCAACTACACACACCCTTTTCTTGTCCTAAAATACTGATTCCAATACTATCAATTTTCAGACTCATTTAAATCTTATCTCTGTGTTATTATTATTATTATTATTGCTAAGGATTGTTATTTATTGTGTCATTTAAATAACAAGTTAAATTGACGTTTTTCCATCAAAATTGTTTTTGTTATTTAAACAAGTGTTTTTGTACCTCTGTGTTCAATAATCTTAGTTTCTTTTGATAAGCAACTAAATTTAATCGAAATTTATATAATTTTTTTGATTTTGAGAAGTAAAATGAAAGCTTAATTTTTGTTTTTGAATCTGAAAATCATCTGATAGGAAAATTTTGAATCAAATTAAAGAATTTAATCAATTAATTTGATAAGGAATTAATTAAATTAATTTAATCACTGTTTCTATCACACCTCAAACGATTAAACGAAATAAGATTGTTGACATTTGAAGCTAAATCGTCCAGTTACGTTACGTGACAGTATTTAAAAAATAACCTTAATCACTTTCCTGAGAAATACTCGACCTCATTCTGTCCTTTTCACATTTACAGCCTCTAATTGAGATATGTACGAAATCAGCTCAAGAGAGTGCCACCAAATACTCGACCTCAATCTGACCTTTTCACATTTACAGCGTCTAATTCAGATATGATCCAAATCAGCTTGAGAGAGTGCCTGCAAAACCATATCTCTACAAAAATTCTTATTCTTGGCTCTTTTGCAGGTGGTAAATTCCATGAAATTTGCCGTATTTGTCCCAGCAACCCAACCCAACTGACAACCAAGGATCTGTGGCACCACCCAAAGGAGGTAGCAGAATTCTTGCCTTGAAAAACTTTTCAGTGGTGTCCAAGCCTAAAAAATGTCTCTTCAAAGGCCTACATGTTTCCTCTCTGTTCAAGTGGAGCACAGACTTCCTTATTTGTAATGTATTCTCATTATTTCCTGTATAATTATAATAATAATTTCTGTTTTTTTGCAATTTTCCTTATTATTGTTGATTTTTTTTTTGTTTTTTATGTTGCAAATTTTTTTTCTGTAGAAATAAATTGACGTTCTAGAAAAATGATTTTAATTGCTTTTAATATACATATGTTATTATTAAGTAATATTTTATTTACAATTAGAGCAATAATCAAAGTGACGAAGCTTCAGAGTCTTATCAGTTTTAATTTAATACGTTTAATTATAGTCTGGCGTTTTACTTGGAAGTATTCTAGAAATTTAAAGTGATATTCCTCGAAATATTCAAAGTAGAAATTAAAAAAAACAAATTTTGTTATGACCTGGTGATAAGATGTATTTCCTACTACTGTGTAATAGTAATATTTAGGAATTTACATGAATTAAGTTTTTTTATACAACGCCCATCTGAATACAGACAGTGAATTGGGCTTCAATCATAGTAATGGCAGTAATTGTTTCCTTCTTGCGGTCTTCCTTGCATTTCTTGACCTTTTCATAATTTTCACCTCCTTTCTTGTGTTTCTTGCATTTCTTATCTGAGTTATCCTTGTGTTTCTTCATGTCTTTGTCGGTCTTTCTCTGTAAATTTGTGTTCATGTTTAAATTGCAATTAAAAAAAGAAAAGTATTTTTTAACTTACTCTCTTACAACTGTCAATCTTCTTGGTTTTAGTTGAACCACTATCGCTGTTACTTGGTTCATTACCACTGTAATTTGGATCGCTGTATCTTGTGACACATGTTGTCAAATTTTGTTGATTTTCTGCCATGCTTGCGGTGTAGTTTTGTTGAATATCTTGCATATCCTTATCTTTTTCTTTCTTTCCTTCAGACACACATTGTCCAATTCCATTATTGCCCTTGCTTTGTTCAACAAGAATTGCTTGGATTGCAATTGTGGCACACATTTGTACAGTTAAGTTGGCTGATTGTGTCATAACAAGAGTAATGTTAGCAGTTGCATTATTAGCTGTCGCTGAAATTTCATCAATTTCCGTGGTATTTGAGCACAGCTCATTCATTTCTGTGGATGCTTCAGTGATATTGGCAACAGTTTCGTTACTTGCGGATGCAGCGCCTTCTTCAAGTTCAGCAACACCAGTGGTAATAACGGTAACATCGAATTCTTGGGTAAATTGAATACTAACAATCATTACGGCGAAACTTGCTGAAGTTGCAGTTTGTACTGAAGTCATTGAGGCTTCAGCAACTGAAGCACTAGCTGCCATTGCTGTTGTTTCGGCAGCGATAACAGTTTGAGTGGCTGCAACTGAAACACTGACTGTTGCTGCAACAGATTGTTGAACAACAACGGCAGCAGCTTCTCTGGCAGGCTGAGTGACAGCAATAACAATGTCCATCAACAAGGCTGGAACGTTACTAGCACTATTTCCATCGGAATATTGTTCGCCAGCGTCATTTTGAAGTACAGCAACAGCTTGAACTAAATTTGTCATTTGTGAGAGTACTGAATCAGATACAAGTACAAAGAGTGTTGAGAAGACACTTGCTGTAGCAGCTACAGTTTGCATTTGAGTTATGACAACAGCAAAATCTGATTCAATTTTCTTCATTCGTGCTTCCAAAGCTTTGCCCTGTGACGAATTAACTGCCTTAACAGCTTTAACTGATACCTTCATTTTCTCAACGGCAGTTTTAACATACCCCTGAATTTGGGTTACTTGAGTTGCGGGAAATCCTAATGACATAGCACCAGAAATCTGTGTACCCAATGTAGCACCACAATCAATATTCATTTGTAACGTTGAAGTTGTACTAGAAAACCAATATGACAATGTCAACATTTGCATAACAGCTACTTGAGATAATTTCAATTTTGCTGATGCAGTGACGAAAGAAAGTCCCGACACGGTAGCACTCCATTGGCCTTGTGCACTCAAACTAGCACGAGTTTCTGGCAATTTTGCCAAAGGAGTAGCAGTAACATAAATTACTGCTAATGCAGAAATGACAAAAATACACTTCATTTTGTTTCGTTTTAATATTTAAATTACTAGTATTTAAAATTCGATTTTGAAAAAGTTACTTGATGAGAAGATTTTACTTCCCAAATGATACAGAATTGAGTTTAATTGAGGCTTTTATACAAAAAATAAAAAACAAATTGTACTAGAAACTTAATATTTGAACAAGTGAAATAATAAAATTGAAGACGTAATTGAAAAAAATATTTCAATTTGGATGTATTGACATTAACTTAAAAAAGTTTAGTGTTTAATTAAAATTATGACAAATGTTCATTTTTTTCTTTTGATATTGAGATGTTATTGATTTAAAAAACGTATCAATTAATAGTTCAAATATTTTAAATAAATTGTGCAAAAATATATTATTTACATCTAATTTTATGGTTTTCCCAGTATTTTTCCATTAAAATTTATGTAAAATTCAATGAAATTCATCACAAAATATCTTTAACTGTAAAACCTTGAAGGAATTTAATGTAATTGACGCAAACTTGTAAAACATCTGATAAATATTTAATCATTATTTTGTTGATTTTACACAAATTTGATATTTGAGTGATTAGTAATTTGATCTAAATCGATTTTATTAACAAGAAATTAGATGATTTGGCTTTTAATTGCATTTTGATATGATAAAGTTTGTCGTTTTGTGATTAAAATATTGGAAGAAGAGAGATATTGGATGAAGCGATGATTAACATATGCAAATGAATTTTGAATATTTTGAATTGCATTTCATCAATCTTAATTCTTAACATAGCGCATAGTCCATTTCAAGTTTCATCGTTTTTTGTTGTAAATTAAGTTTCGGAGTCCAAATTCATGGTTTATTGGATTCTTGTAGCCTGTAAAACGTCTCAATAAGAGAATTTTTTGAAATCATTGAACCATTATTTCACCTCTTAAGTACTGGAAGAGGTTAAAAAGGAAATGAATTCAAAGCAATGCCTTAATATCGCGTCTCTCCATGAAATTACGACGGGATTTTTTTAAGCAATTTTGTATTTTGCCAATTTTAGCCTCTTAGTATATGAAATAACGACTTGGTCAGTTCAGCAAAATTGTAGCTTCAAATTTTCTCTACAAATTTTCTTCAGATCAATTTTACCTAAAATTTACGAAAATATGATTTTTTCACTCCAGAACCGAAAAATGAGCTCAAAATTGTGTATTTTGCCATTTTTTGGCCTCTTAATACATGAAATATTGACTTGGTCTGTTCAGCAAAGTTGCAGCTTGAAATATTTTTTACAACGGTTCAGGTCACTTTTATCTAAATCTTACGAAAACATGGTTATTTTACTCCAAAATACGAAAATGAGCTCAAAATATTTTGACCTTTTTTGCTCGAAAATGTAAATTTTTTTCGAAGTTTCCCTCGCCAGTTGCCAAACTTCCACGAGAATTGCATTTAAAGTGTTGAATTACTCTTAAAAAAAATTCAAAAATAAATTGGGCCAGGACTTTTTTAACCCACCTGTCAAGGTTCGTTGTTTTCTTGTTTATTTCAATTAACAACCAAAATTTTCGATTTCTATCATTTTAAGTATCAAAATTTGAATTGAGCAATTTCTCATAAATTCATTTCATATTAAATATTTAATAATGTTGTTGACTGTTCTCAGAATCATTTAATTTCACATAAATTTCACACAAAAACACAATTTTGATACAAAATTTTGGAGATGACAGTCAAATATAAATAAAACACAAATTCAATCACACACACAAACTTTTGTCATAAAATGAGGAACTTGTGACATTTTGCAATAATTAAAACGCAAAATTGTTTTGTCAAAAGACACACATATTAAGAATAATTTTGCAACAATATATGTAAATTATCATTATGCATTTAACTATAGAAGGGCAAACTATCAATGTCATAATATAATTGCACTTCTGTATTTAACTTGTTGTATGTTAAAAACATGAATTTCTGGAGGTCTTGTTTTCCTATCTCACTATATACAAGTTACAATTATAATTTTAATAATTAATTGCTATTACAATCTGTTGTTACTGTTTTTAATACAACAAATATTTCAATCTTCGTCTCATTCTGGATTACTTGTTGTAATTATTTGATTCATTTTACTTCTGTTTTTCTTGTAATTTATTATTTGACAAATGACATGATTTAACTTTAACATATTAATTTAAAATTTCCTGATAATTGATATTCAATTTGTTTTAATAATCCTGATTTAATTGGAAGTAATTTGTCTCAAGATGTTGAAAAGGTATAATAATTATGATAAGTAAAGAAGCAAGAACAGGTGTAATTTTAAAAGAATTTTACAAGTTTAACCTGTTTTCTTTGAAATTGCTGCTTGTTTTAATTATTTCAATAATGACAAACTCACAAGTGTACAAATGCATTTTAATAAACGACGAATAACAGAGGAGCTTGATATGAAATTGTCAGCATTGTTTCAATGAATTTTTATTAAAGAAGAATTTTGAATCGATTCAATTTCAGTGATCATTATTTGAGGTGACATTTTACAATTAAAATTTGTCTTAAAATTCGCATTTCATATAGAGATTTCTCATTCTGATATGAAAAATTAAGTGATTTCGCCCTCTGAGAAATAAAAACGCACTTTTCACGTAATTTTTACGCTTTAAAGTATAGAAACTACGCTTCAGTGTAAAAATTACATTTAAAAGCGTAAAAGGTATGGTTTTATTACTCAAAGGATGCAATCTTTTCACTGTTTCTGAAAATTTCACGGTTTTCCGTGATTAAGGTTTCGAAGTTATCCCCCTGCAAGCACCAAGACAAGCACCCCTGGATTTTTCCCCCAGTAACTTTGATTAATTCGCAAGTTTTGAATTGAGTCATGAAAGTTAGACATGTGGCTCCATCTAATGGCCTCTTTCCCAATCATCATCATATTTTACATGAAACCTTGGACTCAAATACCAATAATGACAAGAAAATTCATCACAAGTCCATAATAATTAACATAAAATCCTCATCATTTCAAATTGTCATCCTCTCATCCATGTTTATTTAAATGAATGATTTATTTCCCGTCTATGTCAAATTTTATGCTGGTTTTAAATAAATAAATATTGAACAACAAAAATTGTTAATAATACCAAAATATTAAAAAAAAAAATTAAATTCATCATGGAATCTCAATACACACAGTAACAATAAAAATAAATAAATAAATAAACTCATGTTATCACATTACAAGGGTCAAAAACTGTATCATTAAAAAATACATCATCATATTTATATTCATATATTGTCAAGATTTATTTATTTATATGTCGTTCTAAGAAATTTTGTGTATATATTTATATAAAATACAGGAATTTCTTTATTATTATTGATAGAATGCACATGTTTTTGTTGTTTTCTGTAGAAAGATCTGTAGATAGGTCGTCGTAGTTGTCGTTATCGTGTCATGATGAAACACGCCTCATTTTCTGTATCAGCAAAAAAAAAAGCTCAGGTCTCAATTACATCAAAATAACTTTAATTTAGTTAATCGGAAGAAGTGAATCAGAACAGTCGGACAATTAAGCCATAAATAACTTTATTTTAATATTAAATAAAGTGAAATTAAAACCAAAAACAATTAATCAAAAATTTATGTTGAAAATCGGATTATTTATTTGAATATAGCATTAAATTGATATTTATTTAAAATAAAAGTGACAGACGCATCAATTGACTTTGTTTAAATAATATCAAATAATAATAATAAATAAATAAAATATAACGCACACACACACAAAATATTGTGTGATCAAATTTAATTTTAATTCATTCAATTCAATTAAATTAACGTTTATTGCAATTTTATAACTTTATTCAAAGAAAAAAGAGAAAAATTGTGCAAATACAATTCAAACTTATTATATAATAAATAAATAAATAACAAAAATGAGCGATCTCGATTATGCTCTCAATGGAGCTGGATACAATGCATTTTATTATAATGAAAATGGTGTGGAAAATTCATGGTAAGTGTGTTTCATGTTAAATTGAATTGAATTTTTATTATGTTTAATGTGAAGAATTCAGAAACTATGTTTGGACATGATAAGGAAATTTTATTGGTGATGATTATGTCATGTTAATTAAAATAAAAAAAAAGAATTTGAACGCAATTAAAAATTTCATCTAACAATTCAAAGTCAAAGATGGTTTTTTTATGATCAATGTTTTATAAAAAAAATACGTTGATAATTTGAATTATTTTGAAAAATTTTAATAATTATAATTCATTAAAAATACTGATAATGAAAATCAGCTGAGTGTGTGTTTGAAGAGCAGTAAAATTTAATTCTGGTTCATTGAAATCACAAAGCAATGACTCCACAAAATTTCATGAGGTGATTTCAATCACTTTAGCTGTCCCTCTTTTGGATGTTTAGAGTAAATTCTGCTTTATATTTCAAGCTGGCTTTTTTCAAAGAACTCTCTCAATACTGGTATCGTTGAAAATTTTCGTGTGCCTAACATGTCCCTTACATTTGTGTTTTCTGTTATTCCTAATTTTTTTCAGTACTTCCTTTGTATTGTCTCTGTGGAGTTGGAGCATGACCATAGCCAGTGGTCTATTGTCTGGTACCCCTGTTGGCATATGCAGAGTGGGTCCTCGACTATGTTGAATATATTCAGGTGTGCTCTAGTTCTGTTGTGGTTGGAAATCAATCGATTTTCAAACACAATCTTTTTTCTTGGCCAATTCATGTTATTAAACCACGGTTTAGTATGGACTTCTGGAAAGATAGAATGGGCGTAGCACCCTAATTGGCCCTAAGACGCCAATCTACCCTGGAAAGCTGCCTCAACAGAGGCCTGAAATCATTAAAACATGTGGACTCCACAAGTGTACTTGTCTTTGGTAGACCACCTGCAATCTCATTGCCATGTAGACCACTATGTGAGGATGCCCTCGAGATTACAACGCGTACACCTGCATTTCTCAAATCTCGGATTAGTTTCTTGATTTCAAAAACACACAGGTGTACACTTCTGTCCAATCTGCACGATGCAGTGCTTCGGCGCTGCTCAGACTATCTGTTATTAAAATGACAGTTTGACCCTCACTTATATCAAAAAATGACTCACATGCCAATTTGATTGCAATGATATTGCAAGTAAATATAGATACTGGGGATAAGCCCCCAATTCCTAAGCCACCACCCTCATCTGATCGTGATCCATCTGTGTAAACGACAAAATCAGGGTTCGCATTCTCTTTACACTGCAAAAAAGCGAACTGAATTACAGCTGGGTACAGTTCTTTAGGAACCTTTTCGAATGCATGTAAGATTGTCTCGTCAATGACCTGTAAAGTAAAAAATCTTCTAATTCTAATTCATTCAAGAAATTCAAATCAATGCAAATAACGTTAATGTACTACAAGCGGTAGGACGTGTCACGACGCTACTCAATGTTTGTTGACAATTTTTTTTTCAATTCCTGGACTTATGATTATGATTTTGCGTATCTCAAAATCCTTCAAATAATTTTTTTTTAATTTTAATTTAATCAAATTTTCGTTTTCACTTTATCATGGCAATAAAACGTATGACGCTGCTAATCGGAAGACCTTAACAATGAAAAGAATGTTCAATTAAATAAATAAATAACAATGATAATAAAAATGTGAACAAAAAAACATAAATCAGTGTATTTTGATATATTAATATAAATTTTTGAATATTTTTTGTTAATAAATTTACTCTCTTCCTCGTATTTTATTATTTTTATTTTATTTTTTGGTATATTGTTATCATGAGGGTATGTTTTTTTAAATAAAAATACAAAATTTTAAAGAAAATACATTATTTTCATAGTAATTTATTTATTTACTACACTAAAGCACGCTTATTAAATTGAACATTTTATTACTATGACCTTCAAATATTTGTTGTTTATAATTTCATATTAAAATGTATCATATTGAGAAGTTAAATACAAAATCTGGATAACAAGCTTAAATTTCTATGATTTACAGTGTCAATCATAGTTAAAGCATTACATTAAATATTGTTTATACTTTGAAATTTCATGGAATTTATGTACAAAATTTACATTAAAATGAAAATGTATCACGTTTTTTACATTGCTTACGTAAAAAATAATTTTTCATTGATATGATGAGCTCTGCGATACATTTTGAAGCGTTATTTTTTACTTTTTAATGCGAAATTGAAACTGCTGTCATTTTGTCCAGGTTACTTTAATTTGAAATCAAATTTCAAGGAAAAAAAAATTATAATCACCTGTCTTGCCAACAAGGGTTAGAAGGTTCAAGTTCAAGCTCCATTTTTTACCCAAGGGTTCCTCGTAGCTCTCAATGGAAGGCTCAGTGTCATTTTTGATTGAAAATTTCAATTCACTGAATTCAAATTCATAAAATTTGGTCTCTCAATGTCATAACTCTGAAAATATTTGATTTAGTTTGAAAAGTAACCGCAATTGCATTTCAAACGCCCTCTACCGGATTTTCATTTTACTCATATTTTGTGTCAAGTTAAATTTTTTATCAAGTAAACCATTTTAAATCATCCAATTTGAATCAGATTTTTGACTGCCAAGTCATGTCTCATAGCAAAAATGAGAATGAACTTCGCATTATCTCGTTAAAACTTGAATTTCAGTCCTTATCACTTATGACGTTTGTTATGAAATCTTGAGGAACAAAAAAAATCAAAACAATTCTTTTCATGACCTTTCTTCTCTTTCAATTTTATTTTAATTTAATTTTTTTTATGATTTTTATGTTTACCAATATTTTGACATGACTTGAGTATCATGATGCCGTTTCATGTCACAAATAACAAAAACAGAGCATATCTCAGCAATATTAAGTCAAAATAAATCTTAAATTGAGGTTATTTTCATTGCAAAAAAAGCAAAAAAAAATGTTATCAATTCACATGAATTCGCTAGACTTTGATTTCATGGAGGTGTGTTTGAGTGCGTGATTTTAAGATGATGCAACAGAGTTGAATGAAACACTCAAGTACATCAAAATATTTAAATTTAATTTTCTTTTTTCAGGTATTCATACGAATCATTACTGAACACAGCTAACTGGTTACTCGAACGAACAAGTATCAGACCAAAAATTGGGATTATTTGTGGATCAGGATTAAGTATGATTTTATTTTCAACTTAAATTAATAAAAATTTAACTTTATTTTTGTTTTACATTAAAAAGATGCCTTAGCTGACACATTGACGGACAAAGAAACTTTCCCGTATGAAGAAATTCCACAATTTCCCGTTTCAACAGTCGAAGGTCATGTCGGTCAACTTGTTTTCGGAAATTTAGATGGCATTCAAGTCATGGTAATGCAAGGGCGCTTCCACTACTACGAAGGATATCCCTTGGCAAAGGTAAAAATAATTAAAATTTTATTACAACTCAAAATTAAACCACATTTCAATATTGAAACTGTTTTTTTTTTGTGTGTTAATATTCAATATTAAAATTCATTCATATTTCACATTAATGAATTTTTCATTACAGTGTTGCATGCCAGTACGTGTAATGAAACTTGTGGGTTGCACACATTTAATTGCCACCAATGCAGCCGGTGGTTTAAACAAAAAATATGAAATTGGTGATATTATGATATTAAAGGATCACATTAATTTCATGGGATTTGCAGGAAATAATCCACTTCAAGGACCAAATGATTCACGATTTGGTCCACGTTTCCCGCCAATGACAAAGGCATATGATAAGGATCTCATACAACTAGCTAAAAATGTAAGATTTTCAATTCAAATAATTTCAAAAAATTTAATTTTTCGTTGCATTTCAATGAAGGTCGGCAAAGAACTTGGCATGGAACGACAAATGCATGAAGGTGTTTACACGTGTCTTGGTGGCCCCAATTACGAAACAGTTGCTGAATTGAAAATGTTGAAAATCCTTGGGGTAGATGCTGTTGGCATGAGTACAGTTCATGAGGTTATCACGGCACGTCATTGTGATTTGACTGTTTTTGCTTTCAGGTAAAATTGATATTCAAACATTTGTGAAATAAATTTACATATTTTTTTTATATTAAATTAGTTTGATCACAAATAAATGTGCAAGTGACTATGAAAAGGATTTTGAAGCTTGTCATGATGAGGTTGTGGAAATTGGAAGAGCAAAACAAATAATTTTAAGGGAATTTGTTACTAGGATGGTGAGGGAACTAGCCAATAAAATTAATGCCGAACAAAAATAAAACGAATTTACTCACAAAATTACAAAAAAATGAGAATAAGTTCAAATTTATAAGGAAAACTAGACAATAATGATCAAATTTAACCAAAATTTTACATTAAGTACATTTTAATTGATTTTTTTTCTTTAATTCCTTTAATGTTAAGTCTAACACTAAATTTAAGAAAAAAAAAATAACTATCTTATAGAAATAAAGTTAAATTCAAATGAACGAACTTAAATTATGCGCTTTTTTTAGTCAATTTCTTAAAATGCGATTATTGGTCCAGTCCTTTGACTGTCTGCGATCTCCGTAAACATTTCTGTACGTATTTCTGTGGCTTTATACGACACTTTTAAGGGACTCTCAGTTGAAATTTTTGTATGAACTTTAAAATTTTCATCTTATTTTCACACAATTCTGCTCTAAACTCAGTTTTTCTAAAATTGACAGTTAATGCGATAAAATTTTTACTTAACTTATTTCATTGTTATTTAAATTAAATCATAAAAAAACTCACCTTTTAAAAAAATGATGTTTAGTCAATTTATACTTCAAGTACAAATAAAAATAAATCGCATTAGAATTCAGGATGAAAAGAAATCTGAAAGGATAAAAATTGAAAGGAAATTATTAGCAAGGCTTTTGATGTTATTTAATAAAAAGAGAGTAAAAGTTAAAGTAATTATTTTTTATTAAATGAAATTTTTTTGCATGATAAAACAAAAATTAAGTTTAAAGTGTGTCAAAGAACATGCATTTGAGAGGTAATAAAATTAAATTTTTCTCTTATATTCTCTGTGGTCTCTCTCTCTCATTTTGTTTCTCTCTCTATTCGTTTCTGACTTATTCAGCTCTACAACCATTTTCTAGTCATTTACTGGTAAAGGATTGAAATCCAGAGTTGTTTCTCTCACTCTCTCTTTCTCTCTCTATTCCTCTATGGCTTATTCAGCTCTTATACCATTTCCTAGTCATTTACAGGTCAAGAATTTAACTCCAAAGTTGTCTCTTTCACTCAATCTCTCTCTCTCTCTCTTTTCTTCTTTGTTTTTAAAAAACGTGAATTATAATTCGGCACTCAATAAAACAGATTTCTCATGATCTTCCTGTTCCTCATTGCATTGCATCAATCATATCAATGATAAACAGATCCAGTCACAAACCATCCCTAAAATCGCATTTCACATTGAAAAAACCCTTAAATTATAAAAAATTTATAGTAAATCACAAATAAATACATCATTCTCTTTTGACATCATTTCATCAAAATTCACTTTTAACTTTCAGGCTTTTTGATATTAACTCATCCATCAATAAAATTTGTACTTGTGACCTAATTTCTATTAATAACTCAGCATAATTTTTTTATAGCAATTTTTTTACATTTAATATTTTTTTTGTAACCTACGCGAAATTATTTGAATTTAAATGTAATGCAAATATGATTTTTTATAAGAGAAACATGAAATTAATGATAAAAATATTAAATTACATGAAGAAATATTGAAATGAGAATTTTTTGTGTATTAATTATAATTATTTTTTTTTAAAAAAATATAGAATTTGATTCTGAACGATGGACACGAGCACTTTTCTGTAAAAGAAATTCAGTCAGTGCACCATTTTGGAAAAATTTCTGGGATTGTGACTCTGGAAAATTCTATGATTTTATGCACTTTTGAAAAATCCGATTTTTTGGAAATTTCGCCTTTTAAGAAGACAATCATTTTGAATTTGAATGGACGGCAACTATAAAACTCATATTTTTTTCCAAATCGACGTTAATTGCGTTAAAAATAAATGATATGAATATCCTTCGTAGTCAAAGATAAATTTGTAAAATAAATAATGTCATGGTAACTTTTTTTCCTTGCTATCATTTTTTCACCATAAACATTTAATTTTTATTTTACTACATTTTTATTGATATTCATTTTTATTTACAACAAAATGACATTTTTTCCTTAAAAATTGATGACACAAGTAGAAGATGTTATCAAAATTGAACAAACAGACATCAACACATAACAAGTTGCGATGTAATGTGACATGATCATGTTTATGAATGATGAATTTCAATGTATGAGGACTCATTTTGTAATTTACACCATTTTATTTCATTTTTCATCATCATCATCATCATGAATGTGATCATAACTAACACAAGTGAACTGTTGCAAGTGAATTTATATGAATTTTTTTAATGATATATGTGTGTGCTTAATTTTATGGTGTGATGGGTAATGATATGGTGGCTCCGCGTTATTAAGGATGACTTTATATAAAAAGACGACATTCATGAAAACGAAAATAAAAAAAAAAACTTCCTGATGCCTCGTTGTAATGAGAGTGTCATTAAACATAAATATATATGTTCATTTTCGGGAATAAAAATAAAGGAATGTCATATATTTGTTCAAATACCATTAAAAAAAAAATTTATATGTATTTATATATAAAAAAGGTAGTGATAGTAAAAGTTTTGCGTGTTAAATTCATTTTTAACGACTTTTTCTTTCGTATTTTTTTTTCATTATTATTTTTATTATTAATGTGTATGCACACTCTTTTTTTTGGTGATGACGATGAAATGAATGTAATATTTTTTTTCTTTTAAAAATAATAATAATAATAATAAAAAAAGGTCCTTACAAACTTTTTGGTGATATGTGAGTTAACTCATTCGACGCCGCTCCTAGAAATATTGAGTTTTGAACAAAAAGTTCTTCTACGATCTATTCTTTAGGTAAAAGTGAACAACTTTCTCTTCGATGAAAATTTCAGGTTTCATATAAAAATTTTACAGGAGAGCCAAAATAAAATACGTATAAGTGCTACACAAATACATACAGAAATCTTGTACGAGAATGAAAAAAACGCGATTTTTCTTAAAAGTTTCGCTCATAATTTTTTAGTTTTTGGTTTAAATTCAAAAACCATGCAACTGTTTGATACAAAATATCTTAAATTAAGACTCTAAAAAAGATTGACAAATAAATTTTTTGATATGAACGAGAAAAGTGACCTCAAAGTAGGTGTTGCGTTGACGCAACGGATGACGCGAATGAGTTAAAATTATACGGTGCATGCATTGAGAGGACAAATAATCATAACAATATTTTTTTTGTTATAAAATACGTTAATGGCTTTCATTTTACGATAATGTGTCATTAAAAAAAAGACATAAGAAAATGATAATAATTTTATATGTCAGTTTTCTTACACATGTGCCTTTAAAATGAATCTTACAGTCAATAATCAGTTCTTCAAGGAACCTGATTCCGGTTTATCAAGACAACTGAGCTCAACTCACAACTGAGCTCCTATTGAGTTCGATTGATTTTAAGCATGAGCATATTTAACACTCACAAACACTTTCACACTTCATAACTCACTTTTCGATACTCCTTACACATACATCTTATTTATACTGTAAGCTGGGAGTCGAGGGAATAGATAAAAAATGAAATAAGGGAAGGGAGTGAGAAGTGTGGGTGGGTGTGGTTAGTCAGAAATCAACTTTGAAGGTGGTAACATCTAAATAAAATTACGTAAAACTTTGATAAATAAATTAAAAGTCAATTTAATTAAAAATTAAATCTTTCCTTTAACCTAAAGGAGGCCTTAAGTGATTCAGAGGTAAGCTAATACATTCTAATGGGGAAAAAACCCTCATAATACATTAATTAATATTAAATTAAAATTAAATTCTACGTTACGTCTTTTCTTATCAAACCAGCCACAGTTTTATCTAAACTCGTTTAAATTAGCTTATCGACATAAACATGGTTGTTTCAAATCTTTTCTACTATCAGTAACCAAACACCAACGCTAAATGAGACGAAACATCAGACCTCAACGAATTTACGAACATAAACCCTGCACCAGCCAGTGGCTGTCTTGGGATTTTTTGTGTTCTAAAAAAAACGAAGAAGAGGAGGCTGCCCACATCTGCTTTGTGTATGTCTCAAGCATGCCAGAATGCGTGGCATCACGCTGGGTGAGCACTTTCCCAGTATTGATTCCATCACAAAAGTGAAGGTGTCTGCTCTGCTTAGCTTTCTGAGAAGGTGTGGCCACTTTCCTGAACTGAATAAGGTCTGATGAACTTTTTTCTTTAAATTTGATTCCTTCTTCGTCAGATATGATGATAATGGGTAAGTGCAATGAACTCGTCTGTAGGTCTGAGTGCTGGTTCGCTTCTGAGACCGCCTTTTTCGAAATTTAACCATTTATTGGGATATTTTCCTTCATCAAACACTATCGATATATCACACCTTGATTATCGGGCTTCAATGTTATGGTTTCTTTTCATTTTATTATTTGAATTGAATTAAATTCTATTCAAATACAATTTAATTGTCATAAACACTGAAATTAAATCAATAAACAACCATTTTCATGGCTCTTTCTCCAATCTTAACACACATTGAGCATTGAAGTGAAACCAAATAAATAGTCCTTTATAAATAAATAAAAATAAAACATAATTTTCATATTTATTGAAATGTTTACACAAAAGTCTAGACACATTAATACCACCAATCAATAGTTATAATGATTTTTTTTTGTATTGATGATGAAAAAAAAATTAATAAAAAATGTGTTTTTTTACACTTAAACGTCTTGAGACAGTAAAAAAACCCTGAAATCAAAATTATCATATAAAAATCTTCAAACATTTTACCTTTTCATTTAACGTCAAATTTCAATTCAAATTCAAATATAATAAATTTCCGAGAAAAGTACATTAAAAGGAGATAAAAATGATTTTCAAGTCACATTTAAAACTTAATCCATTGAAATGCTTTCATTCATTTCATCGTGCGATAAATGTCGTAACAGGTCCTGCTCTTGTTCAAATTCCAAAGGGTGTAAGTGAATTTAATTATAAAAAAAAAATATTAAGATTCGTTCATTAAATTTAATTTTCAAGGAAAAAAAAGTGATGTCCCTGCTTGTTCTCGCATGTCCCGTTGCTGGCTTCCTCACAGGCTTGTACACCATTGGAAAGCTTGGGAAGTTGAATCGTAAGAAAGCTTAAAATTGAAATTAAAATGTTCTGTATGTACTCCAAAATGTATGCAATCAACTATGAAATATATTCATTTAAATTATTAAACATCATTTTCTTCTGTTGTTATTCTTGTTTGTATCAAAAGTGATTAAATGTAAAAGGTCAAGTTAATTCCCGCATATTTGATGATGTTTACCTGATTTTTTTTATATAAATATTTAAGTGAAATTTATTTTATTTTTTTGACAAATTTTGTGTCAATGTGTAACACCAATTCAACGTAACACGGGGTACATAAACATCATAAATCTTTGATTTATCGCAATAACAACGAAAAAGTCACTTGATTGCGTCACTTTAATATGAGAGGAACAAGAGAGAGGTGAGTGATAAATTTTTTATATCCTGTATTTAATGCCACCGTTTTTTTTTCTTTAAAAGAAAATAAATAAAAGTGCCAAAGCATAATAAAACGTATAAATTTCATATAGTTGACAAACAAGCAACCAACAAAAAAAAAATGGGGTAAAAATCTAATTAACCTTGCTTTATGTACTTCCTCTCACATTGTTTAACTCACCTGGTAAAAGAAACAAAAGAAACTTAAATATAAAATGAATGGGAAAAAATGAAAAGGTAAAAGGTCGATTTAAGGACTCATAAAACACATAAATGCAAAGACATAAAATGAGGCGAACGAGAGGTGTCATGAATATTGTAATAATGTTTGTTGTGCTGGTGGAAACACGTGGAAAATAATCGATAAATTTTATGACAATAAATCAAAGTAATGGTGATTTTAGTTGTTTTTACTCCTGTTAAGAGAAAAAAAAAAGCTTAAATGACAATGAAAGATGAGAAAAGCAAGGAAATTGTGTAGGATTTTATGTGCTGTGACTGTGAATATTTGAAGCTGCAACCTTGCTGAAAATGGCAAAATACACAATTTTGAGCTCATTTTTCGGTTTAACAGTAAAAAAATCATGTTTTCGTAAGTTTTAGGTTAAAGTGACCTGAAGCAAATTTGTAGAGAATATTTCAAGCTGTATCTTTGCTGAACATACCAAGTCGATATTTCATATATATAAGAGGCCAAAAATGGCAAAATACACAATTTGGAGTTCATTTTTGGGTTTTTGAGTAAAAGAACCTGTTCCTAAGCCCCGTCTCCCTTTTTGTCATCGTAAGCCGGTTCCTGGTTAGAGGTAAGCAAAATAAATTCAAATTTCAGGTCAAAATATTATGACTTGAATTCAAAATTAAAATCAGATTAGAAAATTAAACGTATCAAATCCTGTTAAGCCTTATATTGATTGTAACAAAGCCGTTTCTGATACAGGATTAAACGTAAATTATCAAAGGAGAATAAAAAACGTTTAAGTGAAATGGAATTAAAAAAGTATCTCAACATTCAAATGTTAAAAAATTTCAGAAAATTTTTCCTTTTAAACAAGATTTACCAAAATATTTTTTGACTAAACTTAAACCTTTTTTCTTTGTTTTTTACATTTTGTAGTGATCTTGATTGTAACAAAACAACTGAAAGCCGATTATTGTATTTTTTTTGTATATTTGTGTGTGCGTAAAAATAAGAAATAAGGAAAAAAGAGGTAAAAAAATATTTATTAGATAACCTTCCTTTTATTGAAATATGTGACATCGTAACCTAGATTCCGAAATTTATGTGTATGCTCTTAACATGTATGAAGATAAAAAAATTGGGAAAAAGGATAATAGTCGTAAAACGATTATCTAATGGATGTGAAAAATACATAAATGGAAATTAATCTCTGATTTTATCTAACAAAGCAAGGAAAAAAAGGAAAATTATCGAATAATTGCTTTTAACAAGGCCAAAAATCTATACAGGAAATATAAGGAAAACACATAATCAAAATTTATTCTAAAATTAAAATGTAAATAACATGAATGTAAAATCAGATTTATGCATTTTTCCCTGAAAGATTACAAAAGTTAATTTTACACATCTATTAATATTTAAATTTTTGGATATCAAAATACATGTAATTTTAAAACATAAAAGGATATAACGGTCCAACTACCTCCGAAAAATCTCAACTAAAAATGTTGATTGCTTACATGAATAAATAAATATAGAGTTAAATTTATACATATTTTGTTACCGAAAAGCCAAAAATGTTGTGGTCATGTTTATTTTTGGTCGATGTTGATATTATTGTTCGAGTTAGAAGAGTGCAACAAAACACCTGTGTATTGATTTAGTTTATATTTATGTATGTGTGCTATTAATAATGAAGTTGATGATGGTATTTCGCATAAATTTTGATAGATTTTTGTTTTAGGTTGAATTTTGGTTGAAAAACATAGTAAAATATTAAGAGAATGAATAATAATGCAATTTAACTGGATTACTACTGAATTTATAAATGGAATTTGATGAAGTTGAGATGCGGTTTAAATAAAATAGGATTTAAGAATTAGTTTGCACAATACAATTATCTGTTCAGTGGACGTTTAAACTGCACAAAAGACCCTAAATGACGTTTTCGACATTTAAATTGCCTTTTTATCATTTTTTTTCAATTTTTTCGGTAATTTTTAGTTTGTTTCTAATTACTGAACATTTTACAATTTTTCAGATATTACAGAACATTTTCGATTTTGCTACCGTTTTCCAATTTTGCTAACCGTTTCCTTACTTGCTGGCCGTACTTCGACTTTCACGATGATTGTTCGAGTTTTCAAGTTCAGATTTTGCTGACCATTTTCAGATTATGCTGACCATTTTCCAATTTTGCTAACCGTTTCCTTACTTGCTGGCCGTACTTCGACTTTCACGATGATTGTTCGAGTTTTAAAGTTCAGATTTTGCTGACCATATTCGGATATTTCCGATTTTCTCTATTTCTTGAAATTTTGCTGACCATTTTCCAATTTTGTTTTTTTTATGTTCCAAAAAACTTTTTTTACAGTATAAAAATCAAAAATTACTTCACTAAAAGACCAACCAAAGGATTCTGTTCGACAGATAAGTCACCTAGCACTACAGACCATTCATTTAATACTTTAAACCTAACCTAGTTTTGATTTCTACGTTAATGTTATCTATTTGACACAATAATTCTTTACTTTGTTAAGTGTCTCTTTTTCTGTCCAAAACTTTCCTTAATTTAACTTTTATCTCTTCTTTACCATTCCAAATTAAGGTACAAAAATTTTGAAAGGCCGTCTACAGTAGTAAAACAGTCTTTGATTTAATTTACCGGTCTATTATCCTTTTTCTCTTTGTGTATTTTGACTGTTTCTTTTTCCTTTCAACCTCATACTCTTAATTTATCGTTATTTAAAGCAAAACAAGTCAAACAAAGTTCTCTGAAAACGCATTTCAATTGTTCGTACTTTGTTTTTATTTTTTTTTAACTGACATTTTATTTATTCTCCCTGCACCGCTTCGTGCCTTTTTTTGCTTTCATATCGCATTTTAATATGTCACGAAATAATCTAATAAAGTTTTTTAACATGTTTTTTGTTGACTGGAGTTCTTTGAATTAAATATCAAGACATAATAAATTTTCTTAGCACGAAGGTTAAAATTCATACTCTCTCTTTTTTTTTATTTAATGAAGCAAGTTAAATTATTTTTTTTTTATAATTTTTCTGAAGATCTCATTTCATTTCAAAATGATTTTAAATGATTACTGAAATTTTAGTTTCAAATTAATTGAAAATAATTTGTTTGAAATGAATTGAAATGAAAAACTAACATCGCGTGTCACTTTATTTGGATTAGAGTTAATTTTCCATGAATTTTTTGTTTTACGTCCATTTTCAAGCATGAAATAAAAGTTTTTTGTTAACTATTTTACTTGACAAGTTTCTTCATTCAAGTGTCAAAAATTAAAGCTAGATTGATTACTTGAATAAATTTATGAAACAGTTTAAGATAATTCCATTTCATTTCAAATAAAAAGGGGGGTGGTCACTTTCATTTAATATTTTACGCCATGAAAGAAAAATCAATACCAAAATTGATCCATTTAATATAAAAATGATGAAAACACCTCAAAAAGTCACATTTCATTCATATTTCATTTAAACTAACCTACATTTTGTTCACATTTAAAAAAAAATGAAATAATTTACATATAAAACATCATCGCATCACATGTTGTGCAAGCGGATTTCTTTGAAATGTAGCATCTTTTCCTCGTATGTTCATTGTACATTTTATAATAATAAAAGGATATAAGGAATTTGCATAATCTTATTCGCAAAACTTTACCAAAAATATGAGTGTAACATATTTTTTAGTGTATCACGAAAACGCAATATAACCGTATGGTTTTAAAGAAAGTTTTTGAAGACAAACAGAGTTGTATTTGTAAGATTTATAACCAAGATTTATTCTGTCAAGTTTTTATGAGATTTCTTTTTGTTTTGCTTTAAATTAATGGAGACGACTGGTTTAACAAAATTAATGTAGAGGAAAGAAAATGAAAAATGAACCTATTTTAAAATGATTTTTAAATTATATGAAAATTTTAACCACTGAGGTCTCAATGAGTCCTATTGAGGTGATTTCAACGAGCCAAAAATGATTTTTTGACAATTTTTAGATGTTTTTTAACTTTTTTCGATTTCCTTGAGGGTTCGCGTGATGATGAAAATTTCGCGGTGTTCCAAGATATCACAAAATTTCGTGTTTTCACGCGATTTTTGAAATTTCCACGGTTCTTGTGATTTTTTTTTTTCGTTTTCTGCGATTTTTGAACTTTAAACTTTTTTGAAAATTCTCGGTTTTTTGCAGTTTTCCACTGTTTTAAAAATTCCGCGGTTTTTGCAAATTTTCGAGGTTTCTAAAAAATTTCATGGTTTTCAACGATTTCGGAACTTTCAGCGATTTTTGAAAGTGCACTGTATTTTTTTTGCAAATTTCCGCGGTTTTTAAGAAATTTCATGGTTTTTAACGATTTCGGAACTTTCCGCGTTTTTTGAAAATTCTCCGTTTTTTTAGCGCATTTCTTGAAAATGCAGGTATTGTGCGCGGTGATAGGCTGACTTTTCGAACATCAAAATTTTTCGAACATCAAAATTTTTCAAACATCAAAATTTTTCGAACATCAAAATTTTTCGAACATTAAAATTTTTCGAACATCAAAATTTTTCGAACGTCAAAATTTTTCGAACATCAAAATTTTTATACGATATTAAATCCAAAAAACGATATAAAATCAAAATAACGATAATAATTACTCAAAAAGCCCGAAAACAATATAAAATTGAATTTTTCGATGATTGTTAAATTTTTATAATATTTGCGAATTCTATACATAAAAATGCGCTCGTGTATATCGTTTACGATCACGTTTTAAATTTTTTTCAAATTTGCACGATTTAAAAAGTTTGGTGGTTTTCAATGATTTTGGAACTTTTAGCGATGTAAGAAAATTCATCGTTTTTTTGTAAATTTTCGTGGTTTTTAAAAAAATTCATGGTTTTCAACGGTTTTGGAACTTTCGGCGATTTTTGAAAATTCACCTTTTTTTTAAATTTCCGCGGTTTTTAAGAAATTTCATGGTTTTCAACGATTTCGGATCTTTCCGCTATTTTTGAAAATTCACCGTTTTGAAATTTTGATGCTATCAATAAAATTTTCCGATAATGTTTTTAACAGTGTAACAAAATTTGAAAAGAAAATCAGTTAAAAATGTAACAAAACATCCACTTAAGTACCTTGACACCTTTCTATTTGAATTTTCACAGTCACAAACATCAATTAAATTTTTTCCTTATCATACTTGAAAAATGAGCATCATTTCAAACTTTTCATTTTAATTGACATCAACCTGTTATTTTAAAACATAATTATGATAGAAAAAAAAACCCTTAAATGAAAACAATTTTTTCTATGAAGTGTGAGTCGTCAAGTATCATAACTAGTAGATCAAAAGTATCAAAAAAACACTCATTTTAACTCAAATAATGCTGATGTCAGTCTTGAGAGTTCATTTAAATGCCAAATTAAAAAAAAAAATGTATTAAAAGAAATCATAAAACCAAAATCACCATTGAGTGAATGTACCATTAAGATAATGTCTTGTCTAGACATTTTGTAGTTAAAATTTAACATTTTAAGGCCTTTCATTACTTTAAATTACACCACAAAAAAAAAAAGATATGAAATGAAAGTTTGTGGTAAAATTGTAAATAAAAATCTGTAGAAAATTAATGAATTGAAAAATTTGATGAACGTGTTTCATCATGTTTGCTCTAAAAAAGTTTTGAATGTGAAATGTAGAGGAAAATACTTGTCTAGTGCAGATATGAAACTAAATTCATCATTTAATTTATTAGAAAATATGAGTTATTATTTAAAATGTTTGTATGTAGTCCAGTAAATTCGTATTTGGTTCATGTCAAATAAAAAAAAAGTTTTATCTGATGTTATTTTTTGATATTTGAGGTAAAGTTTTTCATTTTTGTTATCTGTTCAAAAACAGTTGAATTTATATTTCATTTAAATTGTAACAAAAATAAGAGTGTTAAGTGAATTCCTCTGTACCTGTTTATTTATTCATCAAATTTCACTACATTTGAGAGAGAGTAAAACGATTGTTATTTCCGCTTTAAATCACGATTTAAGTTCATCTTACACAAAATTTTCTTTCATTATTACAATGAGATGTTTACGGAACTGTTGAATGTGCGTATTTGTTTGTTTGTTTGTCTTCTTCTTTTGACTTTCAACAATACATTTCATTTCAAATGACAAAGATCCTTTTATAAGGAGAAAAAAAACAGAGTAAATAATGAAATGAAGATATTGTCGCGTTCAAATATCAATTGTTATAAAATAAAAGAAGGAATAAAATAAAAAATGAACAAGGAAAATTTTACTCATCTATTGACAATACCTTTTTTGTTGTTTTTTTTCTTGAGTGAACCAGGAAATGATATAACAAAAAAATATCTATAGGGGATGCAAATAATCACTGATGATTGCTAAATCACTGAATGAAAATGTGCTTGATTTTTCACTCTCACAATCATTCATACATGTGGCGCAAAAAAAACTAACATGTTTATTTATTTCTTTTATATATATATATTTTTATTGAAATCAATAAAAAATCATTATTCATAGATGCTTAAAATAAAATAAAATGGTGAAATTCTCTGATACAATCCATGTGCCACCATCAACACACATACGCACACATTTAGCATTGGCATCAATGGTGTTGAATGTGGTAATGTAGTGGAAAAAATCAGTACTTATTTATTTATTAAAATAAAAAAAAGAGGGGAATTTAGCTTAAAGCTATTCCAATCAAAGCATTTGCAACAATTCAGGTGAGTGCGCTAAACGCGTAATAGGGAAGAAAGAAAAGAACATGAATTTATACTTTTTGGTTCAATTGAGTGGAAAACTTGAATTATAACGTGGATGTTGTGATTTTTATTGAAATTGAAATCAAATCACGGACTGAAATAATACGTAGAATTTCTGACTGGGTTGAAGCGAATTTTGGTCTGTTGTGTCAAAAGCTTCGGTTAAGTTATGTAAACTTCTGTCAGTTATAAACTTTAGTTTTTAAAGTTTTGTAATTTTTTTAAAAAGTTTTTGAAGATTTCCTTAAGTTTTTAATGTTTTGGTAAAGTTATGAAGAATTCTTAAATCATTTAAAGTATTTTTTTTGAAGTTTTTAAGATATTTGTCAAGTTTTTCTAAATTTACTTTGATTTTTTTTTACAGGCTTTTAAAAGTTTTATTAAAGCTATTTTTGTTTTTTTTAAATTTATCTAGGTCTTTAATGAAGTTTTGTTGGAATTTTTAATCTTTTTCTTAAATTCTTCTTCCTTAATCATTAGAAAACGTTTTTTTTAAGTTTTTCAAATTTTTTCAAAAGTTTCTTCTTTTTTTTTTGATTTTTTTTAGGGTTTTAATGAAGTTTTGTTGGATTTTCCTTCTTAAAATCAATAGAGAATGTTTGTTTGAAGTTTTTCAAATTTTTTAAAAAGTTTTTTAAATTTTTTTAATATTTTTTAGGTTTTTAATGAAGTTTTGTTGGATTTTTCTTCTTAAAATCATTGAAAAATAATTTTTTGAAGTTTTTCAACTTATTTTAGAGTTTTTTTAATATTTTCAAATTTTTCTAGATTTTTTTTTAAAGTTTTTGTAATTTCCATAAGTTTTCAATGTTTTTGTAAAGTTCTGTAGTTCATAATTTTTTTAAAAATTTTTTCAGAATTTTTTATATTCTTCTACTTTTTTTTTACATTTTTCAACTTTTTTTTTAAAGTTTTCTGGATTTTTATAATACTTTTATATTAGGTCACATTGACAAAAAATTACTAAGCAAAAACGTCGCCACAGCCTTTCTGAGACGTCCAGGACCCATAGTTTCTTCTGAAACTATGCCTTATTTTCGTTGGCCGAGGTGCTCGCGTAAAAAAAAATTAGGGTGTCCATATAAAAAAATAGGGTTGCCATACAACTTTTAGTGAAAATTCAAAAAAATTCCACGAATTTTCCGGAAAATTCGGAAAAAAAATATATTTTCAGAATCCCCTCAACCTAAGCTACAACTTTGCCGAAGACACCAAAGACCAAACACGAACATGAAAAAAATTTTTTTTTACATACACATGAATTCTCTTATTATAATACTTTTATATTAGGTCACATTGACAAAAAATTACTAAGCAAAAACGTCGCCACAGCCTTTCTGAGACGTCCAGGACCCATAGTTTCTTCTGAAACTATGCCTTATTTTCGTTGGCCGAGGTGCTCGCGTAAAAAAAAATTAGGGTGTCCATATAAAAAAATAGGGTTGCCATACAACTTTTAGTGAAAATTCAAAAAAATTCCACGAATTTTCCGGAAAATTCGGAAAAAAAATATATTTTCAGAATCCCCTCAACCTAAGCTACAACTTTGCCGAAGACACCAAAGACCTAACACGAACATGAAAAAAATTTTTTTTTACATACACATGAATTCTCTTATTATAATACTTTTATATTAGGTCACATTGACAAAAAATTACTAAGCAAAAACGTCGCCACAGCCTTTCTGAGACGTCCAGGACCCATAGTTTCTTCTGAAACTATGCCTTATTTTCGTTGGCCGAGGTGCTCGCGTAAAAAAAAATTAGGGTGTCCATATAAAAAAATAGGGTTGCCATACAACTTTTAGTGAAAATTCAAAAAAATTCCACGAATTTTCCGGAAAATTCGGAAAAAAAATATATTTTCAGAATCCCCTCAACCTAAGCTACAACTTTGCCGAAGACACCAAAGACCTAACACGAACATGAAAAAAATTTTTTTTTACATACACATGAATTCTCTTATTATAATACTTTTATATTAGGTCACATTGACAAAAAATTACTAAGCAAAAACGTCGCCACAGCCTTTCTGAGACGTCCAGGACCCATAGTTTCTTCTGAAACTATGCCTTATTTTCGTTGGCCGAGGTGCTCGCGTAAAAAAAAATTAGGGTGTCCATATAAAAAAATAGGGTTGCCATACAACTTTTAGTGAAAATTCAAAAAAATTCCACGAATTTTCCGGAAAATTCGGAAAAAAAATATATTTTCAGAATCCCCTCAACCTAAGCTACAACTTTGCCGAAGACACCAAAGACCTAACACGAACATGAAAAAAATTTTTTTTTACATACACATGAATTCTCTTATTATAATACTTTTATATTAGGTCACATTGACAAAAAATTACTAAGCAAAAACGTCGCCACAGCCTTTCTGAGACGTCCAGGACCCATAGTTTCTTCTGAAACTATGCCTTATTTTCGTTGGCCGAGGTGCTCGCGTAAAAAAAAGATACTTTATGCAGGCCAAATCGATTATAAATTATGAGATAAAAACAAACTTAATGTTCATGGTTCATTCGTATACAGAAATAAAAAAAAAATATAAAAAAAAATTTTAATGAAAAACAAAGTTCTGGACATTTTTTAGGAAGTTATTAACTTCTAAAATAAACTTTTATAAAAGGTAGGTGGCTAACTAAAAAGTGAAAAACAAGAAGCTTACAAACAAAATAAAGTATTTGAGATTAAACACAAATTTGTTAAAAGTTGAATTTTGAAGGTGAATATTCTTAAAAAATTGGTTTTCTGTTAATACCCAAAATTCAACTTTTAACAAATTTGTGTTTAATCTCAAATACTTTATTTTGTTTGTAAGCTTCTTGTTTTTCACTTTTTAGTTAGCCACCTACCTTTTATAAAAGTTTATTTTAGAAGTTAATAACTTCCTAAATAATGGTCAGAACTTTGTTTTCATTTGAATTTTTTTATATATTTTTTTTTTTAAAGGTCTTCATTAACAAAATCGTAAAAAACAACAATTTTTGATACTGCACAATAAGGTCGAAAAATTTGTAACCTTACAATTTTAACAGGAAACTAAAAAAAAACAAAACTTACTCATTTACAAAGTCAAAGCAAGTTGCTTGTTTTGTTATTCATAACAAGCAATCTCAATCACAAAGAGAGATTTAGAAGCATTGTGTGTTTGTCGTCTGTTTTACAGTTTTTTTTATTCTTCTTTTGTTAATTTTTTTTTTTGCTTTTTAAACAAAAATAAAACATTGACATGTCAAGTCAGATACAACAGTTTTAAGTTATGAAGACTATTTTTATTTATATTTTAACATTTTTTTTTACATATTCTTTTTTTGAATAATGAAACTCACACAACACATTCTTAAGCAGGCTTATCTTCTTTTGTTTTATTATTCATCAGCACACATTCATACTCTTTTGTTATTCAAATGTGATATTACATGCTTTTCTGCATAATGACATAAATCATGATCTTTAGAGAAATTTTTTTTTATTTTACATGATATAATTTTATTTTAAGAAAGGTTTTTTTTTAAAAAAAGGTGTTTTCGTTAAATGAGATAAGATTTTTTTTTTAAATTATTCTATGATGAGCGTGGCCCTTGTTACACTTTTCAAAAATTTTTTAAAATAACGATCCATTTCAGTGCATGTCCAGAGGTTATCAATAAAAATAATTCATGAATTGTAACAATATTTTTCTCCTAATTTCAATTCATATCAATTCTCATTCAAAAAAAAAATTCAAAAAATGAAATGACAAAAACTAGGCTAAAATTTTTCCGTAACATATGCAATGCAATGCAATGCCTTACGGGATGACATTTGAACAAAAAAAACATCATCATGTGTATGTGTGAGTCCACCTTTTGTCTGTTCAATGTGTTTTTGTTGATAAAATGTAATGTAAATAAATGTGTGATAAAAACACTAAAAATTGTATGTTGTAACTGAAAATGTTTGAATATGAAGTGAGAACACTGCAAAATAAAATATTGACATGTTTTTGGACTTCAATGACAATTCATGAAATAATGGTCTTCCATCATCAATGACATTTGCCTTAAATGAGAGCTCTTTCAATTGAGTCCAAAATAACAGTGTTGTTTTTCCATTCAAGGTACATTTATCATGAAAATTGATATCTCTATGAATATTTGACACATGTTGTATTTTATGAATCCTCAGGGACATACTGAACATTTCAATTCATTACAATACAGAAATTATCAACGTTTACTATCTTCTATACCGTCAAAACAGACGAAATTTGTTAGTGTGCAAGGTTCAAAAACATTAAATGTCATTTGAGGTTAAATTTTAGATGCCTCATCCTGCAAAAGACTTATCTGATGACATTTAAATGTCACCTATAACAATAATTTACCTGAAAACCGCGCGTGTTAAATTTTTTTCCCATTCAATTCAATACTAGATGACATTTGTATTAAAAAATTGTAATAAACTTCACCACAAATTCATATAAATTGGGATATAATTTTTTTTTCCTTCAATATCCTTATACACGTATTTTTTTTACAATAGTCATAAAATGCATGAGCACAAAAATAATCAAATGAAAAATATTACCGCAGTTTAGATAAAAATTGAAAAGCACATAAATTTTAACTTTTTTAAAATGTGTTATTTGTTAAATTGCTATGTGTGTGTATTTCAATGTAAAATGTAACAAGAAAATTGCCATCAATTTATGTGTGTTTGTTACATTTTTATATTGATTCTTGTTAAATTATATAGGCCATTTTGGTAGCACATGCTTCTAACAGCCTTTTATTAGAATGTTAAAATAATATAATGTGATAAAAAAAAATATAACGATGACACAATTTAGTGAAATAAAAACAACACACACCCATCAACACTGGTTGCATAAAATTATCTCAATTCACTGTGACACCGTTGGAATTTTTTGTTTCACTCTCAAAGGAAAACGTTGTTTGCTTACTTATCCAGTGTAATTTACTATGAAAAAAATAGGATGTCGTTTGTGTTTCATGCTGAAATGAAAATAAATGAAAAGAGTTTTTCCACTATGATGTTAAAAATAAAATAATAAATTTTACTTTGACCACATATTTTGCATGTGTGTTAGGACATACTTTGAATAAATTGACATGTCAATCTATTAACTAGGTTTTGCATGAAAATTCAGACGAGAATATGGTAAATTGTAGTAAAAACGAATCAAATTTGAAAAGCTGAAAATTGAGAAACTAAGAGTAAGTAAATTCCTTATGTTTGAAGTTGAAAAACTAAGGAAACTAAAACACTCATTTTCAAGAATCCTAAAAATTGTTTATTGAAATCTGAAATTGAAAGATTTAAAAATTAATTAGTTTAATTTATTAACAGCAACTTTTGAAAAAGTAGAAAGTAGAAAAATTATCAAATTTGAAAAACTTCAAAACTTCAAAAAATAGAAAAATAAGGTCAAGTTTTTAAAACTTCAAATTTTTTTTTATTCAACTATTCAAAAAAATTTTTCCCAAAGCAACTTGAAAATTAAAAAACATAAAAATTGAGTGAGTGAAATTTATGAACTTCAAAAATACTAGTTTTCAAAATGTGAACACAAAAAGATAAAACAAGGGAAAAAATTAAAATATAAACTTGTACAAACATGCTCATAGAACCTGCTCGTCGAACATGCTCATAGAACTTGCTCATAGAACATGCTCATAGAACTTGCTCATAGAACATGTTCATAGAACTTGCTCGTCGAACATGCTCATAGAATCTGCTCGTCGAACATGCTCATAGAACATGCTCGTCGAACATGCTCATAGAACCTGCTCGTCGAACATGCTCATAGAACATGCTCGTCGAACATGCTCATAGAACCTGCTCGTCGAACATGCTCATAGAATATGCTCGTCGAACATGCTCATAGAACCTGCTCGTCGAATGTGCTCATAGAACCTGCATAAAAATTTTCTATTTTCCCGGAAAATTTCGGTGTTTTCCACCTGGTCACCCTATTTTTTGTATGGACACCCTATATTTTTTTGTTCCATAAACACTCCCACGGTGAATACGAACATAAGTCTAGAACATATTTGGGTCTCAGATGAACCGTACGGGCGCTACGCGGTCTTAAAGAAAATAGCGTAACCACTAAAGAAAACTTGTAAAAATTTGAAAAACAACAAACTTCGATTCAAGCAAGTTTCAATGCAAGTTTCGATTTAACCATCCAACAGGCTTTTTTTTAAAAAAAATTTCTCTGAGTGTTTTTTCCTTTTAATTTTAATCACAATTCTCCACTCTATTTTCATTATTGATTGATATTTATAACCCTTCTTGTCACATTCAATTATTAAAGAAAAATCAATTTCGCACTTATGTTTTACTCAACAAATTTTCTTTCATTCATATATAAAATATTTAATTACACTTAATAATGCCCTATAATTTGCTTAACAATACCTTACAATACTTTTTTTGTTTTGAAAACATGACTCAACATTTCACTGAAACAACTTTTCACAGTCCCTTTAACACACTACACATGACCTGTAATTATGTAAATTAACACAACAATTTTCCTCGCTTTTTATTTATTTATTTTCATATTTATCGTCAATAAGAGGGTTTGCATTGCATAGGTAAAGTTAATAATTTATTAAAACAATGCCATTATTTGTAACATCTTCAGAATAATTAACGTACTGCTTCAATTTAAATCACACTGAAACACATTGACCATTATTTTAATTTAATTGTAACATTTTAGTCAGTTAAATTTTTTTTTTAAATTAATTTTCATACACTCACAGTTTGACGTCTTCGGTTGGTATCTGACTGTGACTTATAATACTGCATAATTGATATAAGAAAATGTGAGTAAGTGAAAAGGTTATTAATAGTTTAAAAAACACAGCATGATGAACGAGGATCTGACAGGTGTTTTATTAAAATTTTTGTATTTTAAAATGAAACGACATCCTTTTAATTTTATAATTTTTCAATTTTCCATATAGAAAATTTTACAGTATTAAATTAATTGATTGTAATTACTAGTCTCTGTTATAAATATAAAATATGCACTACAAAAATATTGATTAATTAATATGAAAATAAAAAAAAATTACACTTTCACATTTATTACGTGAAATAATTTTACTTGTAAAATAATAAAAAAAAATCAATAAATTGCTTTTAATATTAATCATGGGATATGATATGATCAATTTTTGTTTATGCTTCATTGAGCACGATTTAATTTTCTTAATATAATTATTTGTATAAATAAAATTGTGTCACATTTGCTTTTGATAGAGTGACATTTATTGATGAATTTTAATTAAAATGTACTGTTGAAAAAATTTGAGTGTGTAGGGGAAGAAAAATTAATTTGATATTTATATCATTGATTTATATCGATATTTTGTAATGAAAATGTTGTTAATTAAATATAAATAAAAAAAAAAAATATTGATAGTCAATATTTGGATGATACCTTGAAAACAAAATATATGCAGATATTTACTTTTAATAAAGTCGTTGATGAGCATTCAGATCAATTTAGAATCAAAAAATACAGACAGCTATTTCAGGGTTTTTCAATTAGACACTCCAGAGGGCGTTAAAAGCTAATTTTGTGAAATTAAAGTCGGTTTTTAGACTTTCCTGAAAAATTTTCCAAGAAACAAGTCGTTGATGAGTATACAGATCAATACAGAATCAAAAAATACAGACAGCTATTTCAGGGTTTTTCGATTAGACCCTCCAGAGGGCGCTGAAAGCTGATTTTGTGAAATTTATGTAGTGGTTTTTAAACTTTCCTGAAAATTTTTCCAAGGGGAAGGTTGAGCATTCAGATCGATAGAGAATCAAAAAATACGGACAGCTATTTCAAGATTTTTTAGTGGACCTCTAGACGACGCTGAGGAGGTTTTTTGTGAAAATTAGGTCGGTTTGTAGATTTTCCTGAAAAATTTTCCAAGAGACAAGTCGTTGATGAGCATCCAGATCAATACAGAATCAAAAAATACAGACAGCTATTTCAGGGTTTTTCGATAAGACCCTCCAGAGGGCACTGAAAGCTGCTTTTGTGATTTACACCGAGAAAACGTTTAATAACAGCAAAAAAAATCAAAATCGGGGTAAAAGTCTGTAATGATACCTAAACCGTGTCGGAGAGGTTCCAGGGGGCATAAAAACTTCTCTTCCAGGCTTCCAAGGCGTTCATAAGGTCGTTGATAACTTCAGTCAAGTCATGCCTAGCTCATTTAAATGCACAAATTTATATCCAATTCCAAAATATTTACACTAAAATAAGCACACAAACAACAATCGATTCAAACATAAGTGTGATGATGCATAACCAACAACCTCCGACCATTTTTCAAAAAAAAAAAAGTATTTTACATAAATTTTATTTTCCCATATGTGAAAACGACAAATATTATTTCCTAATGTTTTTTGTTCCCAATAAATTTAATATTGGATAAATATTTGGGAGATGAACGATATTTAGGCCAGTGAATATAATAAATTTGAATTTGAAAAGGTATTTTAGTGAGAAAATATTGTGTCTGTATTATGATATATACAATGAAAAACCTTTTGAGAATTGATATCGTTTATGTTTCATTATTATTATTATTTTTGTAATATCATCCATAGGTTTTAATATTTGAATTTTAGTGAGTACAAACATATTTCTATAAAATATTTATTTTTGGGATAGTTTCATTAATCAACTTCAACAGCAAAACAAATACGCATCCTAAGAGAAATTGTGAGGAAAATGGAGACGACTGGTTGATGATACGCAATTTTAATATTTATGGAATGGAATGGAATCAAGACATTTTATTATATTGACGCTGATTTATTAATCTTCTCTTACCGTAATAAATGACATAATAAAAATAAAATAAAAAGATAAAAGAGATCTTAAAATCAAAATAAAATAAATCCTGAAAATGTGTCATTGATAGTTACGAAGGTAAATGGAAATTGGTTTTCATGAGTAAATTCATCATAAATGGATCTTGACAATAAGAGCTTCAATAAAAATTTCCATGAAAAATTTGAATACGTGGGTGTTTTAAGGTAAATTAAACCTATCTCATCGTGCTGACTTGACTGTCATGCAAAATATTACTTTTAAATGTCAAATGTCTTGAAAATCTTCTGTAATTCAAATTACAAAAGTTAAATAAAGAAATTTAATCAACAACAGTGCAAATAATTAAAAAATGAATCCTTTTTCACTTAAATTCACATTTGAAATTTCATGATTAAATAACAACTTGTAACAAAAAAAATTATTTACTTTCTTACTTTTAATTGTTTGCTACATTTTGAGTCCCTTTTTCATTTAAACACACAAACTTCAAAGCACACCTACTGCTATTTTTGTGATTTATTATGTTTTCCCTTTTATTTATTTTATAATCTCATGTACCTTTTTCCCCCTTAATTCCACTAAATTGAAAAGTTATTAACTTGACTTTATAATATAAATTTTACTTATTTGAATTGTACTTAAACTGGATTCAAAATTAATTTAATCAGGAAAAAAAATCTGACCTTTTGAAATTGAATATTGATTCTTTAATTCATTGAATGTTCGGTGTTACAATAATACAAAACGTAATAATAATGATAAGGGCTTTCACTGTTATTAGTGTCATTTTATCCAAATAAAATGTTGAATGACATCAAATAATTGGAGTCAAGTGTTTTTTTTTGTTGTTCCTTATCCATGGCAAATATGTAAATAAAAATTTATCTATTATCGTATAATCGAGGCAAAAATAACAATACAAAGAGAGAAAAAAAAATAAAATGAAATGAAAGCAAATATACACCGAGAATTGGATAGGAGAGAAAATATATTTACAAATATAATGACATGAAATATTTATATTATAACAAAAATAAAGTAAAAAAAAACATAGAATATAATGATACTAATAATAATGACATAAACGAAGATATGGATGTAAGAGAGTATGTAAAAGGTCAAATATTGAATTAACAGAAGTGAATTTCGTGGAAAAATGAGCTAATTGGATCACTTTGTCTTTTGTGAGTAGGTGTTGCAGTACTTAAAAGATGTCAGTCATTTCATGACATTAGCAAATGAGAGAGGGAGAGAGATAATTTTTTTTTCAAATCACCAAACCACTTAAGAGAGAGAGTAATAGTGAAAATTGAGAGAGAGAGAGTCAAAAATTAAACTTGGAAGGAAGAGAGACTGATTGATGGAATTGTGAGAAACTTAAGGAAAGGAGAAATACTCAAAATGAGAGAGAGGGAGCTATGAATTAATATTAAATAACCGAGAGAAGAAATTCTTGAAATAACCAAAACATTTAACGAAGAAAGACTCTTTAGGAAGAACGAATTACTGATAGAGAGAGAGGGAGAAAAATTCTTAAAATGGCCAAAACACTTAACGAATAGAGAAATATTGAAAAATTGAGAGAGAAGCCAAAAAAAAAATTTAAAGCAAAGAGAAACAAAGAAAAAAACTTTTTAAAATTAAAATAACAATGAGTGTGAAAGAGAGTGAGCCATAAACTAACATTCTAAGGAAAAGAGACGAATTCTTGAAATAAACACTTAAGAAAGAGAAAAATATTGAAAACAGAGAGAGAGAGAGAGAGAGAGAAATTAATATTGAACGAGAGGTATTAAAGTTCTTGAAATAAAAAAAACTCTTAAGAGAGAGAGAATAGAAGAGAGAATTGCTGAAAAAAGAGAGAAAAAGAGAGCCAGTACGTTCTTGAAACTACTAAAACACTTGAGAAAGAGAGAAAAACTGAAAAAGAGTAATAGAGAGGCAGTAATAGGAATATTGAAAAAAGAGAGACAAATTTCTTACATTTTAAAAACACTTAAAGAAGAGAGACAATGCTTTAAAGAGAGAGAGTCAGAAGCAAAACTTGAAGAGTGAGGCAATCATTTGAAACCATTTGAGAGAGAGAGAGAGAGAGAGTAAAAATCTTAAAATAAAAAAAAAAAATTTAAGTGAAAGAAAAAGTGAGAGAGTAAAATAAAAAATGTAACAAAAAATGTTAGCTCGTCAATTTTTTCTCATTTCTTCGCACATAGCAACTGAAGTCTTATTAAAATTAAATTCCTTGATCCCAGAAATTACTCACTCTTATTTATATATTTTTTTTTTAATATTTCATTTGGTATTTGAACAAAACAATCGAACCATCATCATCATCATATTACAGAATAATGTGTCAAATAAACAAACAAAAGGAAAATGAATTCAGAAAAAAATACAGCTAATAATAACAAAAAATAAAAATAAAATAAGGTGACAACTACCATCATTTGCTATATTTTATATGTGCATAAAAAATAAGTGTCACACTCACATTCTCATAAACCAATACGTGAGTTTTACACTTTTAATAGTACACAATTCTTGACGCAATTCACTACATAATAAAATGAATGTAAAAGGATATAAACATTAAAAGGAACCCCATGCTGTGTTTTTTTCTTCTTCCTCTTCTTCTTTTATTATTATTATTAGTATTATTTTTTTTTCTTTTCAAAATCATAAAAATCTTGGAAAAAAAATAAATATAGATTATATATTAGAAAAATGAACAGAACTTGTCTTGAGTATAATAATATCGTTATAAATGTTGTGTATTTTATCGAAGAAGCAATATTATAAATGGAAGTCCTAATTTAGCACCTGTAGAATGTGCACATTCTATTATTCAAGAAACGACCATTTATTATAATTTATCGATAATCTATTGGTTATTATATTGAATTAAGGTTGAATTTCAGTTTATTGGCAGAGACTTGAAAAAAATAACTTAAGAGCACTTTTTTAAAAGGAAATAAATACGTTTGATTAATTTTTATGAGATATTGGTGGAAAAATCAATGAAAAATATTCTAGGCTAGCACGTGAAGGTTTGACAATCACTATTTACGTACAATTTTTTGAAGTTTCCGTATGTGTATCTATACAAACGAACTGTCAAGTTAAAAGGAAATGCCATTTTGAAATTTAAAATTGTTTGCCCAAAGTCCCACGTGTCTTAAAATTTCCCTCAGCAAAACCAAAAAAATAAAATTCAAGTATCGAATGTGATACCTTGAAATATTTATTTAATGAAATCAATTTTAACATCACCATGATTTACAATTCTCGGAAATTCATTTTCATCAAAGTACATTTATAAAAAACAAATAAATAAATAATGATGTTATTCGAGGAAATAAAAAATCCGTGTAAATTGAGATATTCTTGGTAAAAAAGCATAATAATGTAACGATTCATTTTTTATTTAATTTCCAGGTATCTTCTGTTTAATGAATATTTTGTGGAATTTTATTTCAAGTATTTAAATGAGTTGTGGGAAGTAAAAATAAATAAAATTTTTTAATAATTTTCAAAGTGTTTAATTACACAAAGAAAATGACGTTAAAATGCGTTTAAAATAAGCTAAAATTGAAGTGTGTACTCACCATAGACAATAAAAATTGAATTAAGGCTTATTTTAAATGTGATGGTTCGTTTCTGAAAATAAAGAAGAAAAACGTTCGTTAGTTTTAATTTATTCGAATAATATCAACATTGAAGTTTTTCGAAAAATTAGAAAAATTGATTAAAAACTTTAAAAATTGCGAAAATTGGTTAAAAACTGTAAAATTTTCGAAAAAAGTGCGAAAATCGGTTAAAAACTGTTAAATTTTGAAATAAGTGCAAAAATCGGTTAAAAGTTTAAAATTTTTGAAAGAAGTGCAAAAATCGGTTAAAAACTGTAAAAATCAAATCATTATAAAATTTTAGGGAGTGGTTTCAAATTTCTTCTCTAAACTTTTTAATTTATTCAATAATTAAACTCACACACTTTTTACTAAACATTCCTCTCACGCCCATCAAAAGCATGATAAGAAAACATCATTTAAATAATAATAATTTGCCGGAAAAACAAAATTTTTCGCTTGTGTAACTCACAATTTAAACCTTTTTTTAAAAAAAATATGAAGGAAATTTAAAAAACACTTTAAAAATTATGTGAAAATCAAAACCAAAAAATTATCACGTCAAATCAAATCAGTTTCATACAAAACTTATTTTCTAATATTTATTTAATTAAAGTTCAATTTAAATTGAAATGAAAAATTTAACAAACAAATAAAATGACAATGATTTTAATTAAATAACACAATGATGATCATGATAAGTGTCTGGTGTGTCACAATAAAAACGTAAAAAAAAAAATTGTAATTCAAGAAATAAATCTAGGATGAAATTTGTTTAGAATGAAATGAAATTAAATCTAGGTAATCGAAAGACGATTTTTTTCCTATATTTTTAATTGTTTTCTTTGTTTTTTTTTTGTACTTTTTCATTTAAACTTTTTTTTCCTTGTTTTTTTTTTTTAATGAGGGCGTCGTTCGCTATGGTGGTGGTACAACATTTTTCTTCAATAAAGGCACAGACTGCTTTTAATTATTGTTGTCAGAGGTTTTTTCTTTCTTTGTATAAATTCAATAATTGTCGACCAGAAACAAAATGGGGCAAAGAGGAAAAAAAAATTAAACAAAGGAAAAGTTTGTTATTAAGTCTAATGTTCTATAATTAGTTGCCGGTTTTGTTTTTCAAAATAAATTGAATTTAATGAGATAGAATGAAATCAAATGTAACAGACAGATATTAAATTAACTTTTGTTACAAATTACATGCAAAAAATAAAAAACAGGGTGGTCAGATGAAAGCTTTACAATGATTCATCATCAGACATAGAATCTAATAACTAGTGGGGATCCCATCATTAGAACGAATGAGGCGTCAAAGGTAATTTTTTTTCTCAAATTTCACTGAAATGATGTATGGCAACGTTGTAGGAACCCAATCACTCACGCGATTAAAGATGAATTTTCAAGACTCGAAAATAGGGCAGTCAAAGTATCTTTTGCCTGGGCTCCATTTCATTGCAGGCTTGATGGTAATGATAATCTCGTCTAATTTCCATTCGATTTTTCCTCAGGTCCGTTTGAAAGCGTGGTTCCACAGAAGAGAATACAGTAGAGCGATCATTGTGACTGGAAATCGTCTCATCACAAACCATATGCGCACAAATGATCATCTTAATCGGATTGAAAACGTAACTTCAGCTCTATGTGATTGCGGACAGAACTATGAGGAAATCGATCATACCATCTGGCCATGTCCACTTATTCTAAATGACCTATTACTGCTAGAAAGAAATTTTGAAGACGGTTCTGACGATCAGAATTTTATGTCAAAATCTATAAAAGTTCCAGTTAAAATGTTTAAAGGGCTCTCGAAATTCAAATGGCCATTTTTGGTCTCAGTCTCAGTAAAACTTTAAGAAGCTGTGTGTAATTTTTTTGTCCTCAATTTTGTGTAAGTAGTTTCCCGAAACAATAAAGTTAAATAGGAAATGAAAAATGTTTCCAAAGCGTCGCCTTAAAATTTGCCTCTAAACTTTTCCTTTCATAGGAAATTTCAACACAGTTTCATTTTTTTCATGTTTTTTCATTTTCATTGTTCAAAGTTTTTTTCCTCTAAAGATAATTATGCTTATTATCATTAAAAACATTTTTCTCATTATACTGATGTTGAAAAAAATCTTTCTGGTCATTATCGTTGTATTTGGCTTGGTACAAAATTCTTCTATAAATATCAGAAAAAAAAACACAATCAAATTTAAATACAATCAATTTTTGGAATTTTGTCTGCTTTAAAAAAATAAATTCGATCTCTTTTTAATTTTAGTCATATAACGATGTTACTTCTAAGAAAAATGAGTAATTACAGAATTTTTATTATTAATTATTCATTAAAATCCTTCGACAGCGTTATTTTTCCATTACATTTTTTTTTTTTTATTGAAACAAAATCATTTTCAAATTACTCCAATTTCAATTCATGTCTGTGTTTGTGAAAATAACTTTTATTTCGCATCTCATTTAATGTGAAAAAATGTGTAATTTAATAAAATAATGTAACATTAATCGATATAATATTGAACTTTTTGTATGTAATATGAGCTCTTAATATAATATTTACCTCACCTTAACTTGATATTGATTGAGTTAGTTATGATAATGTTATAATCATGTGCCTCGAGCAATTTCAAGGCTAATGACATGGCATTCAAGTGTGTGTGTATGTTCAGTAAAAACAAAAATAAGTAAGTAAATATAATATAAATTGAGTTTTGTCTTGCTTCTGTTATTCACAATAATTGAACAATACTTGGATTTGATTACAATTTCGTTTGTATGTGTGTGTGTGTGCACGCAAATTTGTAATCAAGGTTTGTTTTTTTTCATACAAAATGAAATGAAAATTTATACGTTGCACTTTAAACGATTTGATAAATATAATTTCAGTTACAACAATGTTAAAATGACGTTGTGTGCTTTAATGTCATTAGTTTTATTATTATTCAAGAAAATCTAGAAGTGAAATTAGATGAAAAGGCAATTAATTTTATTTGCTTTAAAATGTGATTGTTTGTACTTTTAATTTAAAAGTTTAATTTTGTGTTGCATGTTCTAGTGTTTAATTGGAAACGGTTATGCTTTTTCTTGTTTGTGTGTTATTGACCTATTTACAGTGTAAGGGGGAGAAAATTAGAAGGTATTTAAATGTAAGTGAGAATGAATGGAAAAACGTGATGACAGTAAGACAGAGCTGCACTTTTCAGAATTTAATAATTCAAGTCTCAGAACTAATAAATTTGAAAAAAATCGTAAAATGTTAAAAAAAAGTCACCAATGCCATCTGGTGAGCCAAAATAATTTTTTTTTGAATTATTTTTGTATGATAGAGAGAACTTTCGATTAGACCTGCACGTCAGTGTTTATAAAAGTTATTTCAGGAATTTCTGAAAACCTGTTTAAATTGAAGAAAAAACCGCCACCAACGCCATCTGGTGCTCAATTCAATCATTTGTTACGCTCAATTTAAACGTCTTTCATGGAAATCGATCCAAATACCATGAAAACCATATTTTTATCTTTATTTTATTTATTTTTCCTTCAAATCTCCTGAGAGAAGTAAACATAAAAAAATAACTCACATCATAAATAAACAACATTTTCCCTTTGTCTCTCTCTCTTGTCATGATTATCGTTTTGTTTTCAGTTCATAAATCAATGACATCATTGAAATTAAACATCATTAGGGAATTGTGTTACCTCATTATTTTGACAACTAAATCATGAAAAAAATATAATAAAAAATGGAAATAATGAATAAAAATGAGAGAAAAATTTCCGGAAAAAAATACAAATAATAATAAGAATAAAAACATTTGAAATGAATCGATGACGCAAAACTTATTTAAAATCAATTTCGATGCGATACGTTGCAAAAAATTATTCCAAAAACAAAAAAAAATTAAATCTTAACATAAATAAATAATTTTTTATAGACAACCAAATTGACATTTAATTTATTATCATGACTTGACCATTCCTTAAAAGCAAATAAATTTTTTCATGAATTTGAAAGTAAGTTGAATCTATGAAAAAATTCGAAATGAATGAATCTGGGTCTTATAGTAATAAAAAAATAGCCAATAATAATAACAATAAAAATCATAAAAATAAAAATATGTGTCTATAAAATTATTTATGATATTTTTTTGCTTCTTCTTATTCTTATTTATGGATTTTATGTGTTTTATGACTTTTTATTATTTTAATTCAAATCGGCATCCAATGTTCTTGGTTTTACTGTCAAGGATTTGTATTTGATTAAATTTAGTAAAAATAGAATTTGTTTCCGAGTTGAAAATGGAGCAGAGACTCAAATTCGTCAAATTTTATTGAAATTTAATTCCAAATGAGTTAAAAATGGAACAAAGAACAAAAATATCAAAATTTTATTCAAATTTAATTCCAGATGGTTGAAAATGGAACAAAGAACCAAAATCACCAAATTTTCATTGAAATTCAATTCCAGATGAGTTAAAAATGGAACAAAGAACATTTTTTCTTACGAAATGCACTAAAAACGAAAAAATTAACTTAATATTAGGAAAAATAAATAAAATGAAAATCCAAATTTCTAAATCCGTTGAACAACTAACGACCTCAAATTAAAGACGATTATCTGTCAATAAACTCACTAACTGTCATCATCATCATCATCATACATTTTCTTGAAATTATCCTCATTAGAGTCTATCATTGTATATCATTATGACATTTTTTTTATAATAATTTTCATTTTCATTCACTCATTATTATGATTTTGCAATAATAACAAGAATGAACAGAAAAAAATGAACATGAATGTATGAACTGATTTATGAGTGGGATAAAGACATCAAAAATAATGAGGACAAATGGTATTGTTTTGTAATTTGTCCTTTATTGAAGGAATGTGTGTGTGTGTGTGTGTATCATGATGAAAAAGAAATACAAGCAGAGGTTAACCTTTATATGTCTAATATGTCAAAATAAAATTTACGGTTATCCCTCGTTATTTGCAAGACATTAGAAAAACAGCTTGCTTTATATGTCGATAAATATCAAGTTAAAAAAAAAACAGAAAAAAAATACAAATATAAATGTATAAATTTTCACTTTCATATCATTATTAACACTTGACCAGAAAAAAAACGAGATATCAGACCCAATTTGCCATTTATGGTAATTTAATGCCATTTTTTTTGTTTTTGTTCTCTTTTTCTTTTACTTTTTATGTTCAATGGAAATGTAAATATTTAAAAATTTTTGTCAAATTACATTGATTTGAAACGAATTAAATGAGATTCAATCATAAAACATTAAAATAATTAACTTTAAATTGAAATTTTTGAAAAAGACCAGGCAACTCCACTCAGACTCCACTAAATTTTATTTTTAGAAATTATTTTATTTTTAATGTAATTGGCATTTTTATCGGTATTTTATTGATTTTCCATTCCATTTTCATATATGTCAGTATTTTTTTTTGTACCTTTGTAATTGAGCCAATAAAAAAAATCAGCATGAAAAGCGCGTGACTTGATCCGTTATTTACATGCAAAACACCCAAAAATGATATTTTAATTTTATGACATGAGCTAAATATAATTCTTCTAATGTGAAAAGTAAAAATAATCAATATCATTTAATACGTGAATGAATTGTTTGTTGTGACGTGTGTTTGATCATTAAAATTCCTGTATTTTCTTTTAATAATTTTTTTCAATGAAAATCATGAGGAGAAAGGAAGAGAGCAAAAAACGGAAAATATTTGAAAGGAAATTTATGTTAATTTCATCTTAAAGGAAGTTTTTTTTTTGATATTTTTATAATAATATTTTTAACAACAAGGGGCTTCATGGATTATTATTGAGATGTGAATAAATTTTATTTTATTTTTATTGGTAGAGGTCAAAATATGAAAATGAATGAAACACGCAAACACGTGTGACTGATAAAATTGAGGATAATAAAAAACAAACAATAAAATTTTGTGATATTAAAGGAATTATAAACAATAAAAAAATTATTCTAATTAAAGCAATTTTATTAATAAATTCAATGAATGAGCGCCATGTTGGCAAATTTGGGACTCATTTTGAGGGAAATCAAAAGCTAAGACGTTCTGAATGGTTTATTTGAAGAATTTCTTTCAAGGAAAGGCCATGATTGTGCAGATTCTGTGAAGACAGGCAATTTTTTTGACTTGACCTGGTCAAGAATTGAAAATCAGAATTGTCATGCTTGAAGCGCCCTCTGCGTTGATTTAACGAACGGTTTATTTTAGCGAAGTGCTCACTCCATGGTGCCTGCTGGATAGTTTCTAAGAAGTTTTGTTATATAAGTATACGCGCTTTTTTCCCGTTCTCTGAATCTGAAGGACTCTTAAACAAAGAACTGCCAAGACTTCTTGACTTCTTGTTAAGCATCTCAAAATATTGGCCACGTGTTTCTTCCTTCTACAAGATGCCAATGAAAAAAACCGATGCATGAAACTCACTTTTAATCACAACATTCCAAATTAAATTTCAACTACTTAAAATTTTGGTGAGCACACTCCTTGTCTTAAATCATTTCACCATAAATAACCTTAAACGGGCTCAATGTGTCATTTTTATTACTTTTGTCTAGTTTTATTACAAGTTTTATATTGCAGTCGCTTTTTTTTCTTGAAGACCGCGTAGCGTCCAAACGGTTCATCTGAGACCCACAATATGTTCTAGACTTATGTTCGTATTCACCGTGGGAGTGTTTATGAATCAAAAAAATATAGGGTGCCCATACAAAAAAATAGGGTGACCAGGTGGAAAATTCCAAAATTTTCCGGGAAAATGGAAAATTTTTATGCCAACATTTTCTTCTCATGAATATGAACAACTTTGCCTAAGACACCCTATGTCTAAAACGAACAGGAAAAATTTTTTTCTAACAACATAAAATTTTCATTCACATCACATTCATCTCTTAAAGGAATGTGCTTTATGTATTGCTTGATTTTGAGTGTTAATCATACATAAATCAACACTCAAAAACAATAAATAAAAATCACAGTCCAAAATCTAATGAGCTGAAGTAAGTGAAGTTTATAAACTTCAAAAATTACAAGTTTTCGTAATGTGAACTCAAAAACGTAAAACAAGCGAAAAAATTAGAATCTGAAACTTGTACAATTTTTGTTCTAATCAATAGCAACATTTTCATTAATTTTTAACAAGATACCGTCATAATTACAAATTGTACAAGATTCAGATTCTAATTTTTTCGCTTGTTTTACGTTTTTGAGTTCACATTACGAAAACTTGTAATTTTTGAAGTTTATAAACTTCACTTACTTCAGCTCATTAGATTTTGGACTGTGATTTTTTTTTCATGTGTTGTTTCTTTCATTCTTCCTTCATTTTTTTTTTATTATATCCCGGCACTTGTACTTGATCACCATACACATTAAACTTAAATTATGGTTGTCAGTCTTAAATAAAGACCAAGTTCTTTGTCAAAATTTATGTAATTTTAACAGAAAATAAATAATAATAAAACTTTGATTCATTAAATTCCAGTAAAAGAAAAATTTATTCTTTACAACTTTGTCAAGTCATTTATCTGCACTTCTTCTACTTTTTTTTTTTGTTCCATATTTTATGACTTTTACTTTTTGTTTTACATAAAAGAGGCACAAGTTGTCGTTGAGCCATTCACTGAATAAATGATGAAAAGTTAATGTTTTGAATGTATGCGTGTGTGTAAGTAATTTCCTTCATTTTTCTGCATAAATGAGTGTTGGAACAATAAAAAAAAGTAAGAAAAAGTAAAAAAGAGACAAGAAATTTTATCGACGAAAAAAATAAAAAAAGAATTTACGCCACTTTTATGACATAAACGTACCTTTACCTTTCCTGTCTCTTGTAATGTGTGTGTGTTTTTATTTTCTTACATTTTATGTGGAAAAGGAAGAAATATTTAAAAAAGGCAGGAATCGTTTTTTTTTCATTCCATACACATGTATTTTGTATGAGGAAAAAGTTTTTCTTTTGCTTGCCATAAACTTGATAAACTGTAATGATAAACATTAAATTTTATAGAAACTCTTAAAAAATTCAAAAAAATACAAATAAAATGAAGGATGATATTTCACATTTGTAACGACATTTTTGATTTCTGTTCAAAACTTCACAATAAAATTGAACGCTTTTCATTTAAATTTAATTTAAGTTTTACATTTGTCTGGTTTCTATGATAAATCATGATTTTGTTTCTTATCTTTTTTTCCTGTTTTTATTTAAAGATGACTTTCAATTTATATTATTTTCCATGTTTGTGTCATTCCATGTACGAAATTGAATTTTGTTAAGATCAAAAGCAATTGTTTTTCCGTTTTCCAGGAAAACTTTGTTGAAATAAATCTAGAAATTAAGAAAAATAAGTATAATAAAAAACAATAGTCAATGAAATTGCGCTAGAACGGCAAATTCAAACTATACCATTTTTAAAAAGATTTTTAAAGTTTCCTGCATTTTGGGAAATTCGGTCAATTTGGGAAACTCTCGCAGATTTTTCCACGATTGACGACGTTTTTCGTCATTGGCGACCTTTTTCATCTTTGGCGACTTGTAACTCAAATGTATAATTTCTGATTCCACACAAAAAGTTTTCTTTGACTTTTAAGATTTTAATTTTTACAGAAAATCCTTATTTAAACGTATTAAGTTTTCAGTCGTATCAATTTAAGGCATTTATCTTTTAAAATAAATTATTAATGATTTAAATTCGAATTTAGTTTAAAAAATGTCCTTCCAAGCGTCTTAGAAGATACCACATTTAATATCTCAAGGGTCTTGAATATTGTAAATAAAAATAAGGTTACATTTCCTTTATTTTTCCATGTTTTCAAATTTTAGTTAAAGAAATGTTGTGTCTCTGCTCAAACCACATAAATAAAGGACATTTAAAGGTAAATAAAAGAAGAAATTGCCTTGAGGTTGTTTAATTTCTCATATGAATTCCAATTTTATATCAGATTTTAAAAGTAAGATTTTTTCAATTTATTTTTTAAAATTTCTTGAAACTTAAATTGATTTCAAAACCAATAGGGAAATATTTAAATATTCATATCAATATTTGAATTACAATTTCAATATGTCTTTGATGACTTTCAATGTTTATTATTGATTTTTCATACACATTGCAAAAAAAATCCTTTAAATTTCAGTCATCTGTACTTTAAATTCAAGTTCATCAAAGAGAATTTGTCAAGAAGCCACTTTGAACAAGTGCTACTTTACTCCATTTCAATGCATAGTTGAACGATTGTGTGAAGTTTTACACTGAAATCCTGTTTTCAATGAAAAATAACAAACTTTAATTAAAGCTTTTAAAGGAAAACAAACAAACAAAATAATGATGATAAAATACAAATAACATAAAACAAAAAGTTGAAACATAAAGACTAATAATTACGTAGGCTTAACACGTTCACTTTCTATATATCCTAAAAATGATAAATGGACATCAGACAATAAATCTTTATTAATTGGGTCACGTGTACGAAAATTTCCTTGTAACATGTTTGATTTATTCTTGTTTATTTATTTTTCATATAAACTGAGTCATTATTTTATTAAAGGAAAAAAGCATTGGGTGGAAAATAATTGTTTTTATTTATTGGACGTCTATTGTCTAGTCAATTTGGCATTTCTTTGAGCTAATGAATAGGCAAAAATTGAAATGATTGAGAGAGAATTGAAATTAACCCTTCGTTTAATAGTTTTTTGATGGAACATCATGTTCAAGTGATTAAAGGAAGATTTCAAAAATAATATCCATTTTTTCCTCTTTTCGATTTTCTTAACTCAAAAAAAGTTCTGAATAAAAAAATTTACTGAGACCGTATAAGGGCTCTTGAGACCCATCTCTCAACCAATGTGAGAAGTGTTTCTTAACTTAAGTTAAACCGTTTTCCAGAGTAGTTCTCCTGAAATTCTTATACTTTCGGTTGATTTAATAATATATAAAGGTCTTCGCTAAAGGATGAAAATGAGGCTTCACGAAGGGTTAAATCGAAAATTAACATTAAAAATTTTTTTCTCTTTCTTGATTTTGTTTGGAACCTTCGTTAACTGTGAAAAACTTTTCTTCTATTTTCCTTCGCCCTGACAACTCCTCGGTTTTCCATCATTTCTTCCTAGTAATCATGCAAATCGTTAGAAAACAAGAATATCTGGAGAGCTTTTTGATTCACCTCGATTCAATGAAGTTTTCATTCATTTGGACGTGTATCGGAAATAACCCCATTTTCACAATGATTGAAAAAAATTTCTGGAGAGAAATATCTAATTGAAAATCAAACAGAAGATATTTGACCTGTACCAATGAAAATGAAAATTTTGAAGGATATTTATATAAAGCGTCGCCTTAAAAATTCAGAGAAGCCTTTTTTAGATTCGTTGGAAATTTCAACACGGTGTTTTCTTAGACACAAATTTTTTCTCTAATTTTAATAATATTTTAATCAAAAGTCTTTCATTAATGTCTTAAATTCAATTCAATCAAATATTTCAAATTATATGAATACCTTTGACAATTAAATAGCAATACAAATTAATTTGGATTGAAAATTGAAAATGAAAATGAAACCACTTAAATGCAATGATTCCTTTGATTGCTTAAGATTATTGCTTTAATTCTATGGATCATTGACCAAAGCTATTATACAAACACCCTCAATTATATTAACGATTATACAAGCAATTATCTTCCTCTAAGAATTCCGATTGAAAGATGATCTGACAAAGAAATTATACAAATAATGAGAGATTTGTAGAAATTAAGCAGCTTAATATTTTCCCTTGTACAATTTCTTGTGATCAAATTAAAATGTTTCAGTGGTCATAAAAAAAATTTGACTTGAAAACGAAATTTGTATATTTTTCTGTTATTTTCTTCATCATAATCATCATCATTCATTTTACTTGGAAAAAAAATTGTTGTAACAACTCATTCAGAACGAATTACTGCAATATAAATTTAAAATTTGTGTTCTTTTTCACTTTGCTGAGTTTTATTACAGAAACTTATAAATAATATTAAAAAAATAATAATAATACGAGAAAATGTGAAAAGTAACGTTAAGGGAATCAAGGGAAAATGAAGAAAAAGCGAAAATTAAGAGAAAAAAAACTGCATTGTTGTGTGAAATGAAAAATTGTGTAAATTTTTTAACAAATTGAATTAAATTTTTCTTCATATAGAAATAACTGCATATAAACAGAAAAATAATTTATTTTTTTGCTCAGTTTTCCTTTACACAGTAACTTCAATGGAATTCAACTTAAAATGGACTTTTAAAGGACACTTAGTGACATCGTCTGTCTTTGGTATGAGAAAAGAGATTCGGCTCTAAAGCCTCCAGAGTCTAAAAAACCGTTAAAAAACGGTTAAAATTTTTAAAAAATTTGATGATTTCTTTTGTTGGATGGAAAAGTTTACTAAAATGAACTTTAACTCATTACCTCTGAGATTAGGCTCAAGGATTGGGCTCCAGAGCCTAAAAATTGTCAAAAGCCCAAAATTTAAATTTTTTTCGAATTTTTTCATAAAATTTCGGATTTTTTTTTTCTAAAATCCAAATGATGGAAAATATCGCCATTTTAATTTTTTTTTGATAAATTTCGCAATTTGAAAAATTCAGCCATTTGAAATCAAATTCACTTACATTTGAATGCACTAAGTAAAAACATTCAATGGAACTTTTTTTCTTAAATAAATTTTATCGTTGTTGTGTTAACAGACACGAGAAAAATATTTATTTTTTCTGTTTTCGTTGCATTTGACACGGTTTTACACAAATAATAGAGAGTATCCATTACTTCTGGCGTTGTGCAAAAACTGAAGAAAAAAAAAAATAAATTTATAAATAATGGCAAAAAAATTTATGTTGACTGCAGTTCCGTGAACCGAAAGCAAATTGTAAATGATATTATTTGAAAAGTAATTCAAAGAAAATGATAAAAATTTAGACCAATTTAAGGAAAATCACTATTTTAGCTAAATTAATTTTTCGTTAAAATAAATTTCGGAGAAGATACCAAAAATTTTTCTCATCGTTATCTCAAAAATCTTGTTCATAATGAGAAACATCTTTAATTAGCTAAATTTACATCGCACTTTTTTCTTTTTAACATCACAACATAATGCCATTAACATACAAAAATTCGTCTTACAACCAACAAAGTGATATTAAGACAGATTTAATACTTTGTGGAAATTAACTTTTCTACACTTTTTTTGTTGTTGTTCAAGACGAAATATGACATGAAAGAACAACATTAATACATTTGGTCGTTTAATGTTTTACTCTCTCACACTCTTTCTCTGTTGAAATTTCTCTTGTTAAAATTTTTTTTTGTGTTTGCCTTTTAATGAGAATCGAGGATTATGGTAACAAAATGTGACATTCTCATTTATCATTGTCTTGATTAAAGTGAAAAAAATATTGTACGAGACTTTCAATTAAAATTGTATGTCAATTTAAAAAGTTTTATTTGTAAAAATGTTTTTTATAAAAAAATTATTTGGTTTCAAAGGATTTTTTTTTATTTTCAATGAATATAAGAAGGTTTGATAGAATTTCTCGGATTAAAAGTAATTAATGAAGTCAAATTAAAGCAGCTTAATTTACAAGAAAAATTTGTTGTAAAACAATTTAATGAAATTTGTCGTCAGTGATCGAACTATTCGTTGCCTTTGAGCTCAAGGCTTGTTTTTTTTTATCGTTTTCAGATCAGTGATCGAATTTTTTGACATTTTTATTGTTAGTGACTGATTTTTTTTATCGATTTCAAATTAGTGATCGAACTTTTTGACATTTTTACTGTTAGTTACCGATCAGTGATCGAACTTTTTGACATTTTAATTGTTAGTGACTAAATTTTTTATCGTTTCTAAAATCAGTGATCAAACTAATCGACATTTTCATTGTAAGTGACTAGATTTTTTTAGCGTTTTCAGATCAGTGATCGAAATTTTTGACATTTCAATTGTTAGTGACTGAATTTTTTATCGATTTCAAATCAGTGATCGAAATTTTTGAAATTTTTATTGTTAGTGACTGAATTTTTTATCGGTTTTAGATCAGTGATCGAATTTTTTGGCATTTTTATTGTTAGTGACTCAAGCTTTTATCGTTTTTTACCTAAGTGATCGAACTTTTTGACATTTTAATTGTTAGTGACTGAATTTTTTATCGAATTCAAATCAGTGATTGAAATTTTTGACATTTCAATTGTTAGTGACTGAATTTTTTTAGCGTTTTCAGATCAGTGATTGAAATTTTTGACATTTTCTTTGTAAGTGACGCACTGTAGGGTTAAAGTAAGATATTTTGCCCAAGTAGGAATAACTTTTGAACCAAGAGTCCAATTTAACTGAAATTTTGAATAGAAGTCCAAAACATATTACTCTTTCAAAATAAATTGGGAAATTTAACTAAAGTAAGCCTTCTGAGCTACAATAAGCCTTCAAAGTGAGAGTAAAAAATAACACAAAGAAATTAGTGGAATTTATGACAAGAAAAACATTCATTACTGGGAATAATAAAAAAAATCAATAAAAAAATATTTATTTTGTTGAATCAGGCTTATATAAAGCCTGATTTATTTCTAAAAGTTATATTATTAATAAATTAAAAAAAATGCTAAAATGAAAATTAAAAATAAAAAAAAATAATGCGAACTAATTATATTATATATCGATTGTGAGATACAATTACATACAATTTGAAAACCAACACACACAAATACATACACACACACACACACAGACTAATTTTTCGAGTTTCGTTAGAGTTTATTGGTTGTATTTAAACTTCGAAGCAATTCCAAAAAGCAAGATTTTTTTTCTTTTATCATTTTCAAATTTTTTAATGAACGTAATCGCAATTTTATGGTACTCTGGTTCAAATAAACTACTCACTTTGTTCAGCAAAGTTGTTGCTTATAAAATAAGCTAAAATGTTGTCTCAGACCACTTTTTGAGTTTTCATACAAAAATATTGAGAAATCATCCAAAAGTTGAGCATGTTTAGAATGGCAAATACATGAAAAATCGATTATTTGTATGGGAACTCTAATATTTTTTATGAAAACATTGATACAATGTACGGAAAAGTTGTTTAAATTTAAATTTTTTTCTTGGAAAAAAAATTCCTACACAAATCAATAATTTTTCATATATTTGCCATTCTGAAAATGCTCTAATTTAAACATTTTTTGGATGATTTCTCAATATTTTTGTATGAAAACTCAAAAAGTGCTCTGAGATAACATTTTAGTTTATTTTATGCGCCACAACTTTGCAGAACAAAGTGAGCGATTTATTTGAACCAGAGTACCATAAAAATCCATTTTTCGAGTTCTATTTCATTACAAAAATTTGAAAATGGTATAAAAAATAAATTAAATAAATTTCTGTACTTAAAATTTTTTGTAAAAATTTTTGTAACAATTTTCTGCCAGTATTTGGCACTGAATAAATAAATAAATAAATATCGAAAAAATATTTGGTTTTTTTTTAATTAGGATCCACGAGATCCACCAATTTTGGACAAAAAAAAATCGCGTTCAGAATCATTAACAGCAAAAAAAATAACCTTGTAAATGATGTACCACTTTGACATACAATCATTATGTAAATTTTGACGTTGAAAGAGATTTTTCGTACAGAAATAGCATTTTTTTGGTTTCAATCTTTTGTTGCTCACAAGTTACAATTTTCAATTTCTATAAACAAAGTGCTTATTACAAATTAAAAATTCATATTTTCATACCTTACGTACGGGAAAACTGTTCCCAGAACTTAAAAAAAAAATTAAATCACAAAACAACAAAAATTAAAAAATGCAATGATGTTATAATAAAATTTCATCCCCGAATCAGAATTTGAGAAAAATTAGCTCTTAATTCATATTTATTTATTATAAAATAAAACAGCAAAATTTTAAAATATTTTACTATTGATTTTACAATACACAGTATACAACGCATATTTTCTATGCGTACTATACAATTAAATACCAATTCAACAAAATATTATACAAAAATATGTAGGTATTAGTATGAGTCAACACAAAGCATACTAAAGTTCAATATTTATTTTAGAGAAATATTAGTGATTTTTGGGAACTTTGAGGGCTCGTAGCTCGCGGATTGGCAAGTTTTGGCATGATGTCTCTTCACAGCCTGTTAGGTATTAGCAAGACCTACATTTTAAGCCTAGTCCCAAACGTAAATAATGATAAATAATCTTTTCCGAATCCAAAACGTTTTTCCATATAAAATCCCATATAAGAATAAAAATTGCTCAACTTTGAAGGCTTGAAAAACTTAGAAAATAATAATTTTTTAAAATTTTTTTTTTACATCTGAGGTCCTGCATATGTTTTCTTTTCAATCATATAAAAAAAAAATTAAAAAAATGACTTTCATTTTTACCTCTAATGAGCAAATATTTGTTCTAATAGCCCCATAGTGTGACGTTTTCAGATCAGTGATCGAACTAATCGACATTTTCATTGTAAGTGACTAGATTTTTTTATCGTTTTCAGATCAGTGATCGAAGTTTTTGACATTTTTACTGTTAGTGATTGAATTTTTTTAGCGTTTTCAGATCAGTGATCGAAGTTTTTGAAATTTTTATTGTTAGTGAATAAATTTTGTACCGTTTTCAGATCAGTGATCGCAACATTTAACATTTTTACTATAAGTGACAGGATGTTTTACGGTTTCGAGCTAAGTGAAAATAAAAATATTATGTCTGTAAACTTAAAAATCATAATAAAAACAAATTTTAATTCAAAATAAACACATTTTAAGTGAGTGCATCATATCAAGTTATTTTTTGCTAATTAACAAAGTTTCATTTCACTGGTTGATGGTAATTGAACTAAAAACATACAAAATTGTTTACATGACACAGTAAAGATAATTAAAAACTTTTAGTATTGCATTTCTTTATCTTACAACACACATCATTATTGTTACATATCATGATATGCATTTAAATTCAACAACAAGAAAAATGAAATATTTTCTTTTTTATGATTATTTTTGTTAAATCAGAATTTTACATCGCTTCAAGCAATTTCCCAACAAAAAAAAAACAACATCTAAAAAAGATTCAAATAACGAAAAGAGAACATGCATTAATTTACATTGAAATATTCCTTTTTTTTCTTAATTTTGTTGAAAATTAAAATAACGCACACCACTAAATAAGCTCATTTTCTCCCTCCCAAGTTTAAGTTTGTTGAAATAGAGAAAATGAAAATTTTAATTGCCCAAATTATCATCATGAGCACATTTCACCTATGTGTGTTGCAAGAAGGAAAAAAGCTATTAGACAACTTTTAAAGCGCAACGTTAAAGAAACAAATTGTCTTTTTTTTTCTCATGCAACATTGTGTGAGATGATGATGATGAAGATGATGATGAAAGAAAAAATTTTAAGTGAACATATCATAACTTTTTTGAATACAAACTTAAAATTAGCATATTTTGGGTGGTAATGCATAAGCAGATGCATCATGTAAGTACACATGTAAAAGTAAATGAGAGAAGTTTTTCTTTTCATATTATTTCTTGTTAAATTTTTTCTACTTGAGATTGTTTAATTTAAAAGTACAACAATTTTTACATGAATATTTATCATTATCTTAGAATGCTAAACGTTTAAAATGAGTTTGTAAGAAGAAAATTTGTAATTTTGGTTTTAATTGAAAAAGAAAATGGAGGTCTTTAATTAGATTGAGAGTGTGTTTAATTTTTCGGTATATGGAATGAGATGAACGTTTAAAGGCATGTCACATGTCAAGTGACATCATTTTCCATTCAAATAATGCCAATACTGTTAATTTTCCATGTAAAAAGGTCATGAAATCAGCTAAACAAACAATAATAAAACAATTGACAAAGGAAACAATAAAAAAAATTTAAAAGTCATTCTAAGTCAACAATGTTACAAAAATTAGTCTTAAAACACTTGTTCCACCCAACTTAATCAAAAGATTATTATCCGTGCAATTTTCCTTCTCCCCCTTTTTTATTTGATTTTAATCATTAATTTTAGTGAAAAACGGAATGAAAAACATACATTAAAATCATCATGACTTTCATAAATTTTATATTTAATGTCTTTTCTTTATCTATGTGTATTTTTTTCCTGTACACGTGATTGTGTGTAGGTGTATGTGTGTGTGTAATGAGTAACTAATTTCAGTTTAATCTGAATTGGCAACGATAAATTTTCTTTTTAATAAATGTGCTGAATCAATAGTTTTATTATCACGATTATGTCATAAATTAGTCTATTTAATGTGTGTGTGTGTGTGCTTGTTTGCACAGCAAATATATATTAAAACACTGAACTCCCGAATAAATGCTTTTAACAATATTATATTTGAACAAATACCAATAAATGTCACAATTATTGACTTAACTTTACAAATTTAATATAAATTATTTGTGATATCAAAATTCGTCATTCAAATATTGATAGAATTTTATGATGAAATTCAGGGAATTAAACGAGTTTATACATAAATGTAGCAAAATTCAAATGAAATTTCATGGCAAAGAATTTTTCTGCTCTATTTTGTAAATTATTTGTAACTTATTTCCGATTTTAATTTAACTTATTTATATTTCATAAATAAATTTGATTCGAAAAATATTTGAAAATTTGAATAATGAAAAAATACTTAAAAGTAAAAGGACATGAAAAGAAAGAAGAGAAAAACAGAATGAGAGTACTATTGGGATTGTTCAACCATTAAAAAATACCTTAGGATATATAAATTTATAAAATATTGGGATTGTCCTTTCACTGTAAAACAGAAAAGTTTTTTTTTTGTATAATGTCGTATATTATTGTGAATGAGACATATTTTATAATAATTAAGGGCTGGTTGAGTGGTATTTTGTCTTGTAGCGTATTTGAATTATTGAATGACTTGAAAATTGAAGTTATTGTCCTTAGAGGTAAATTTGGGTTTTACAAGAGTCCTTCAATCGCCTGCTTCTCGTTTTGACTCTTAGGCTGATTTAAACAAAAAATAAGGTAATAATCAGTAGCATTATTTGTTTTCATAAAATTGTAAAAAATCTTATCTGCTATTGTATTGTAATAATCCTGACGTTTCTCTTCAATTTTAGACCCATGACTATTAAACTCTGCCACCATATGTACCTATCTTTCACAAAGATCATTTGTGCAGGGGATCTTTCTTACAAACTCAGCACTTTCTTCTAAATTTTCAAGAGAGATGTTAGGACTTTCATTAATGCAGCTGATGTGTTTTCGATTTAGTCGATTAATTGAAGGCTTGCAATGTGAAGAATTTCATCTTTTTTTTTGTTTAAAAAGCCTGTGAGAGCCAATCAATTTGATTGACCGTTTTTCCCATGAAGGAATAAGACCTTTTACTTTTCTTATCTAAAATTTCAAATACCACTGCTTAATAAAATAAAAATTTCATTAAAGTGAATTAAAGTTAAGTTAATTATTAAAACTTTTAAAGAAAATAACAATAATTTTCAAGCTTACATTGGTACGATCGCTTACGTCTATTTGCATGAACTCTCTCCGTCTGGGCCGCCAAACGTGAGTGGATTTAAGTGGTGTTGAATTTGACTCAAAATAGTGTTGCCAGTCCATGTTTAGCCACTTAAACCAAGTAAGGGATAAAACTTTTCATTTGACATCTAACCACCCCTTGATGTCATGATTCAAAGGACATGAAGGGCATCATAATAAATGTATTCAAATGCTTGTTCACTCTTGTTATATTTTATGTGAATATCTTTTCTATCTTTTTCATATTTGTATAACGAATATGATATAATTTTACCTTTTATTTTATATATACACATATTTTTCATATTCATTTTTGTACACGTCTTGAATCAAATTTGTATTTCAGAACAAACCAAAGAGAAAAAAAAATGATAATATGACGTAAAATTTTATGAAAGGGTCACATTTTATGGGAGTATTTTTACTTGCTAATAAAATTTGTATAAAGATATGATGACACTACATCTCATATTATTATTATTGTTTATGTATTTTTGCTTTTACTCATCACTCATCACAGAAATACTCTTAAAAATCATGAATAATCTATATTTTGTGAATTGGAAAATTTGATGAGATTGTTGAACAAAAATTATTTGTAGGTTGAAGAGAGGTCGTAAGTGATTTTTTCTAAGTGATATTGAAAAACTGGCCACACGTGTTTCAAAAATAAAGAAATAAATCTTTCAATTTCATTTGCCTCCAATTATGTATTCAAGCCAGTTTGATTGCTTATTTATTTGTATTTAATCAAATACATATAATCCCAAGCCCACATGAAACCTCAGCCGGATAAGATCCAAGTATTTGGTTATGCAAAAGGTGATGCACCATAAAATCAAAAGCAATATCAATAAAAGCGAGGAAATACAATTGAATGAGAGAATGAGAATGAAAAAAAACGACTGGTCTCAATTCAAATAATTCGTATAGAAACGTGTAAAAAATTCCTAATCAAAATTGAATAAGACACAATTTCTTTCTCTCTGAAAAGGAAACATTTTTCCTACTCGCATGTAATCTGTCTATGATGTGTCTTAACTAGAGCAATAAGACAAATCGATATGAAATGTTATTAGTTTTGCTTTTGGTTGTTTCACTTAAATACAGAATTCGATCGTTAAAGGTATCCTTTCATATGCAAACGCACATAAAATAAGAAGATAAAAGAAAATATTAATATATATCTGATGTAACCTGAAGAGGAATAATAACCCTTGGGCATACTTTTCATACAATGAATGACTGATACTGACATACAAATACAAATTTTCGTATCAAGAGCTTTGGTTAGCAAACATGATGTGATTATCTTTTTTATGACAAAACCTTTTTTTTTCTTTTACTTCTTTTGATATTATTTTGACATTGAATATAAAACAAGAAAGAAAATGAGAAGAAAAAAAACGAAATCATTCATATTCAAAGCAATTCGTATCGCCCAAATCATTATTTTTCTACTTATTTTTTTTCTCGTTTTCCTTGTGTCTTTGAATGTAAGTGATTCAAACATAAAAAACTTTGTATGCAAAAATTACAGGAAATTCGATATAAGAGCACATTTTGAACTTAAAATAAGGGGGCCATGATTCGCCTCTTCTTGTGTCCTTCGCAAATCCGGCCCTGTAAATTATATTCATTTTGATTTTGTATCATTAAAGTCAAATTAAATTTTAACATTAAATCATGTTGATATAACATTAAATTATGTTAGTATAGCATTAAATCATATTCAAATACCATTAATTAATGTCGTAGCAACGGTATTTGAAACTTTTGAGACTTTTTTGTAAAAACTTTATTTTGTTTATTAATCGACATTCACGTAACACTGCACTTAAGTGACACATTTTTTTTGTTCTATTCAGAAATGTGTTTCTCAAGACACTTGTCTCCCTTGAAGGCAAAAACAAATATAGCACAGAATGAAAAAATACAAAAAAAGTGTAATAATAATACGACAAATAACACGCAATCTTACAAACAATTAACATTTATATAATAAAAAGAGGGAAAATCTTCTCATTTATTTCATTTCATTTTCTAATTAAAAATAAATTATAAATTTTTCTCCATTCTCCATTATACATTTTATTTGCTTAGCAAATGCAAATAATAGAAAAATAATCGAGAGTACGAGTGCAAAGTGTAATTTTACATTTTATTTGTTGTTGTTTTTCTTTGACAGACAATTATTTTGCTTGTTTTTTCCTCTTTTCAGCTTTTTTAATTTAATTTAATTTTAACAGCGTTGTTAAATATTAAAAATTGACGAAGGATTAAAAGTGCCTTACTTTGTTTTGTTTTTTTCGTTGAAGTGTCAAAAAAACATGTTTAATTTTTTGTTTTGACAGAATTCGTATCAACTAATAAAAGTTTGAAGTTTGAAAAGAGACTGATAATTTTTTTGTTTTGATTTTGAAGTGAATTCAATTAAAACATTAAAAAATGAAATTTCAAAATATAATCCATAAAGTATGCAATTAATATTGAAAAAGGATTGAAATGACAGAATTTTTCTGAATTTCACTTCAAATTTTCATCTCGATTTTTTAAATTTAAAAGTTTGATCTTATTTTATTTTTATTAAATTAAATTGACTTGATTGAGAAACACTTTATAATTCGACATTATACATAAAATTTCCTCAAAGTATGCAATAAATATTTAAAAATAATTTAAGGACAGGTTATAAAGAAATTTAACTTTACTTATCAATTTGTATCATAAATTTCTTGCCAGATAATTGAAGTGCTAACCAATTTAATTGAATTTTACCTGAAATGAAAAAAAAAATGAAATAAACTTAGTTAATTTAATAGGAAAATTCTCTTAAGTGTCAATTAAATAACAATTTTATCCGGATCATCTTAAAACTATGCAATAAATTTTTAATCCACAATTTTTTTTTTAATGTTTTCAATGAATTTTATCAATATTTTTACAGTAAATACAATTTCCAAGTGACTCGTCTTATCAACAGAAAAAATGCAACAAAAAATAAAAATAGTGAAATGAAAATAATATGATGCAAAAATGATTTGATCCATTTGAATAGGTCATGCATAATTTTCTATTCAGTTTTGCTTTTCAATACCGTAGATATGCAATTCAAACAAAAATAAATATTATAAAAAAAATGAATAATAAAAAGAAGAAGAAAATAAAATAAAATAACATTGATGATACATGATGAGAAAAGCTGCAATAATTTTACAAAATAAAGATATATGGATTTTGTTATGAAATTTGAAAGAGTGTGTGTGTGTGTGTGTGTGTGTGTGTGTGTGTAAGTAAGTTTTATGGAGAAATGTTTTTATTTTATGATTTTATTGTGAGAATTTGTGTGTCTATATTAAAAAGTTTATGTGTGTGGAAGTAGCAGAAAAATAAATATTATAACCAATGAGTGGAAGGGATGAATATATAAATTTATGATCTCTAAACAGAATAATATGTGAATATAATATTTCTTTTATTTAATGTTGAGTCCATTTCAGTGTAAAAAAAATATCATGATAAAAATGCTCATATGAAGCCAAGTTGATTAAATTCTTTTCGAGGCAGATTCCATTCCATTTTGTCATTTTTACGAAAGTTTTTTTCCTCGTCATAACTGAATTTCCACGAATTTTTAAAGTCCCATGAAAATGCACTTTTACAGTCCGCCCAGTGGGCGAATTTCTCATTTTTATTATTATCTCATTATTATGTTTCTTTGAATACTCTTTTCATGTATATTTTTTTCATTTTCACATATATTTATGGGCAATAATAAACGTTTCGAATACAAAATAGCCAAACAAAATAAAACAAATTTATATATTTCAAATACACCCTTTGCCAGTTTTGCGTATAAATTGAGAGAGTGAGTCCAAAAAATCTAGATAATTCTTTTCTTTTGAAACTTTTTTTTTTATCCGTTTACATGAATTTCACTAGAATAAGGGTTTAAGTGTGTAATTCAAATACAAAAAAAAGAGGACTTAAATACAGTAGAGGTATCATCGTTGCTTTGAAATTATAGAAACGTAATTGAGAGAAATTGATGAGAAATTTTTTTTGAGGTTAAATTAAATTTAATTTAAAATTAAGTCCGAAACCCTACAAAATTTTAACGAAACTCTACAAAAACTTAACGAAGCTCTACAAAAATTCAAAGAAACTCTACAAAAACTCATCGAAACGCTACAAAAACTTAACGAAACTCTACAAAAGCTTAACGAAAGCCTACAAAAACGTAACGAATTGACAAGAACTCAACGAAACTCTTTTAAAGTCAACAAAACTTTACAAAAACTCGACGAAACTCTACAAAAACTTAACGAAACTCTACAAAAACTCAACGAAACTCTTCTAAAACTTAACGAATCTCAATAAAAACTCGAGGAAAGTCTACAAAATTCAACGAAAGCCTTCAATCTTTTTCAATTGGCATATCCTGATTTTTTTTCCAGAGATAGACTTTTTAATCAGAGTAAATTTCTAAATTTTCTTATATACGATTCCAGACAGTAATCTTTTGAAAGAAAAAAGTAAACCACCGAATAAACAAACAAAGACATTTCTTTATCCCTTTTCATACCATTTCATCATATTATTCAGATACAATCACAAAAAAAATTATGGATAAATGTGATGAAATGATGAAGAATATACAAAAAAAAAATCAAGCACTATTATTTATGAAAATGATTCATAATTCTATAAGCTTATGGGTAATAATGGCGACTATTTGCCGCTACACAAATCAATTTTCCCATTCTTATTCGTAATTTTTTTTTTTGGTACACTGAAACAATGAAAGACGCCATCATCATAATATGCGACGAACATGACTCCACACAAAAGAGATCTGAATCAGATTGATTAATTAGAGTAAACACTGTCGTTGCTCTGTTCATTTTAATATGTGTATTATTATTGTAATAGGGTGAAAAATATTTTTCTCGAATTTTTTGTTTATGTTGATGATGATGATGATGATGAAGTATTATTTACAAGGAAATCAATTATGTTAAGATTACCCTATAAAATATATTAGGAAACGCAAACAATGAGATTATTTGGTCAGATATGCGATTCTTGGGTATTTTATTGTTTCCCTTCAATGCACAGATTCACTTTTGAATATACACATAGATTCCAATCATCATCAGACTGTTTGTCGTTTTTAATGTAAACACTGATGTTGGCCTAATTGAATGAAAATAATATATAATATAATGGTTGTCGGAATGTTTGTTTATTTAGCTGTGTGTTAAAGGAAAAGACACTGATAATAATAATAATGGAGATCATTTTGTGGAATTTTTCCTTTCATTAAACTAATTATCGTGAAGATATTTTCTCATTTGATGAAAATTGTCTTAATTTAAAGTAAAACGTGTTAATGTGGCTCATTAAATTATGGAAAATATGAAATTTGAGTAATTTCACGTTGGAGTACCATTAATTAAGGATGGAATAACATGAAAATGACCTCATTTATTAACAAAAACATGCAACATAACTTTTAAGAGGAAATTTTCACAAATTACAAGGGTTCAAGTTTAATTTAAATGCAATAGATCGGAAAAAATGGTTCAATTTCCTTAAACGTATTTATTTTTATTTTTTTTCTTCATACTTTACGATTATTATAGATTTGAATGTTTAACAACCCCAAAGCAAAGGACAGAGAGATAATCATAACATCCTCTGGCTCATTTACTTTTCTCGACCTCTCTTTGTAGGTTTTTAGGACATTAAGCATTAATAATAATTTTTTTTTCTGTTTCATCTTGAAGATACAACGAAAAAATTGAAACATAACACCATCAATGATTGTTTACTCAGTTTTGTTAGCTTACATTATTTTTTGTATCATAGTATTTATCATAATATTTTGAACCCTTTTTCATTTATTTCATTTTATTTATTTTTGTTTCATATTTCTATCAAGATCGGAAATTGATAATCACTGTGAAATGTTTCTTTTTTTTCATTTGAAACAAATATTTTCTTTTTTCTCGCATAAAAACATAAAAAAGGTCATGGAAATGATATGATAATGAGATAATAATTTCGTTTTATGTTATTATTCAATGTATTGGGTGTGTTTTACTCCAAAAAATACAAATAACCATGAATTAATCGTTAAATTTGATGTCCCGGAAAATTTTGTATTGACCCATTTTTTTGGAATGGATTCAAATGAAAATTAAATCGTGGTTCAAGTAAGTATTTTTTTTTGTTTTATTACGTTTAATTATTTTATTTTTAGGTTCTAGGACTTGGCCGACTTCAGTGGTAAAAAAATATTCGTATATTTGTCATTGAAATGGGTCTGAGGCTAAGACTAAGGATAAGGCCAAGGCTAAGGCTAAGACTAAGGCTAAGGCTAAGGCTAAGGCTAAGGCTAAGGCAAAGGCTAAGCTAAAGGCTAAGCTAAAGGCTAAGGTAAATGCTAAGCCAAAGGCTAAGGAAAAGGGTAAGCCAAAGGCTAAGGAAAAGGCTAAGAAAAAGGCTGAGGCTAAGGAAAAGGCTGAGGCTAAGGAAAAGGCTAAGCCAAAGGCTAATTAAAAGGCTAAGGAAAAGGCTGAGGCTAAGGAAAAGGCTAAGCCAAAAGCTAAGGAAAAGGCTAAGGAAAAGGTTAAGGAAAAGGCTAAGGAAAAGGCTAAGCCAAAGGCTAAGGAAAAGGCTAAGGAAAAGGCTAAGCCAAAGGCTAAGGAAAAGGCTAAGAAAAAGGCTGAGGCTAAGGAAAAGGCTAAGCCAAATGCTAAAGAAAAGGCTAAGGAAAAGGCTAAGGAAAAGGCTAAGCCAAAGACTAAGCAAAAGGCTAAGCCAAAGGCTAAGGAAAAGGCTAAGGTTGAGGCTAAGGAAAAGCTGAGGCTAATGAAAAGGCTAAGCTAAAGGCTTAGGAAAAGGCTAAGCCAAAGGCTAAGGAAAAAGCTAAGACTAAGGCTAACGTGGTTGACGAAGTTGTAGAGAATATTTCAAGCTTGAACTTTGCTGAAGTAACCAAGGCGACATTTCATATAATAAAAGACTAAAAATAGCGAAATAGACAAGCATTTAGTACCATGCTATCAAAATGGGTCACTTTAACTCATCATACTCAAAATTGATTTAAACGCCTGGTCTATGACAATTTTTTAACTAAAATCTGATTACATTAAAAAATACAAGATTTATTTCCCTTTAATCATCAATCTCCCTAAGAAATCATTTTCAATCCCTTATTTTCCTTAAAATCCTTGAAAAAATGTCAATTTCCCATCCCCATACATCAATATCATTACTCAATCACTCTCAAAATAAATGTTATCCTCAAATAAGTATCATCAGGTCATTGAACAGATCTTAATTTAAAAAGTTAATGTAAAAATAATAATAATAATAGTCAGAATGTAACGTACCTTAACATTTTTTGGTCAAATCACGTTTCTTTGTAAATATCCATTTCACAGAGAGAGCCATTAAAAAGTTTTTAGTAGAAAAACCATTCAAATACCAAAACTTTTACTTTTATCTTAACCACAAAAAAAATAATACAATATAAAATTTATATATATCTTAGATGGAATTATATTGTTAGCACTTTGTCTGTTAAATTTATATAAAGTATGTTATTGAGACCAAAAGGAAGAGAATACTTTTTTATTAGGGGTGTCGAAAACTGTAAAATTTTTTTGTTTCAAATCGAATCAATAAATTCAAATAGAAATGGAACCTGACATGACACTTCACCATACATGAGCTACATGAACAAGGTAACTGACGTGTGTTCGACTGCTTCGGACTCATTTGAAATTTAGATAAGTCAATTTTTTCAGGTCACCCCTAATCAAAATAAATTTATATAAAACAACCAAAATCAATAAGAGTATTGGGTCAAATTTAACCATCTGCAGATTTTCTATGGTTATTTTCTCTGTCTGTTTATAAATATAATATGAGAATAACCAAAATTAAAACCTACCCAAACAAATTAAATTCATCTTATAAAAATAAAACCCATTTCACATTTCCAATTTTAGATGAATTTTGTCTTCAATCATTTTAATATGATAGATTTATGCTTAAAATCTGATGGACAGACAAATCTTTCTCAAAGACAAGTAAAAGTTTTGGTCCATTACGTGTACTGTGTGATTTTTTTTCCTTGAATCAAATTCATATGAAACTTGGATAATTCAATTTTAATAGAGTTAGAATTCTTAATAAAAACAAAAACTTGAATGGTATGTAATCAAAAGTAATATTGATCCTTTTATAGGTCAGTGTAGTATTTTAATGTTTATTGTATGTTAAAAGGACCTTTTTGTGGACATATGTCTCCCATGTTCTGTCTTTTAAATATTTAATGAAGGTCAAATTAATCCCTAAGTTCAAAATATGTATTTTCCTCTTCGATATAAATTATGTGCGACCAAGTATTTAAATGTAAATGAAAAAAATTTGTTTTTTTGTTGTTGTTGCGTTAAAGGAATGTTAAATAAAAATGGTATCTAGACACGCACTCCTCCCAAAAGTGTGTGTTAGACAAGCCCATCAATGCATATTTTAAACAGTGTAATGTGATATTTATTTTGGGAATTTGTATATTTTATTACTATTATTATTATTTTGGTGTCTTTTACATGAAAAGTGCGTGAAAAGGAAGTCAAAATATTCAGGAAAATGTTTAACACTCTTATTAAATGATATTTGTTTTGAATTTTCTATTAAATTTGAGGAAAATGTGCTATGGAATGTAATTTCAAGGTTACAGGTTCCATTTCCATTTCGAACCAATATTTTGATATATCATTTCATTAGGAATAAAATTTCAAATGACCTTTAATTTATCATCAAATTAAAATACAACCCTGATATCAGTCAAATTGAAAAAAAATTTCCATATTAATCAAATCTCGTTAAATTGTGGAAAGAAACCCCTTCATTTCTTGATATTAATCAAAATTAACCTAAAATGAATTGATATAAAAAAAATATTTAATGTGTTTCTCGTGTGAAAGGAAATCAGAAAAAAAATGAATAAATATTGCCTTCTGGTCCCAAACAATTAACTCACATTATACAACATTTATCAAGTGTCAGATTCAAGTTATTATGAAAATGTGTATTTTTTTTTGTGTTTGTGTTTTTTTTACGTGTTCTTCAATGTATATGAGAACATTAATAAAAATTATCCTGCAAATATTTGTTTGTGTGTAAACTTAAATGACTCGGAAATTGGATTTTTCTCTGGTTTTGTTTCACTTTTTTGGTGCATTTGAATTTGGTGAATTTTTTTTAATGGACTTTTGTTCAAACTAATTTGAGTCAAAAATAAACCGCAGTTAATATGGGAAAACATAGCTTATCTTCATCATTTAAAGGGTTTAATGTTCCTGTTATTGCAAGGCCAGTGAAAATAAAATTAGGATATTGTTACAGTAAAATGAGTGGTTTTAATGGTATTTTTCTTGAAAATATCAAATGAAAACCAAAATTACTGGTGGCATTGAAAAATGAGAAATTTCACCACAAGGAAATTTCAAAATGTTTCGAATTCATCTCAAATGTGTCGAGTTCGCTTCAAATGTTTCGAATTCACCTCAAATGCTTTGAATTCTCCTCAAATGTTTCGAATTCACTTCAAATGTTTCGAATTCACGTCAAATGTTTCGAACTCACTTCAAATGTTTCGAATTCACCTCAAATGTTTCGAGCTCACTTCAAATGTTTCGAATTCACCTCAAATGTTTCGAATTCACGTCAAATGTTTCGAATTCACCTCAAATGTTTCGAATTCACCTCAAATGTTTCGAATTCACCTCAAATGTTTCGAGTTCACTTCAAATGTTTCAAATTCATCTTTTTTTTGTTAAATTTAACGCTTCAGACTTAGCTTTTACATTTCATTTAAACAAGTCTCCATCTGCTGAATTAGTCATTTATTTACCATCACATTTTACTTTTACATAAATGTTCCTTTTTAACATAGAAAACAAATTTATATCCGTTTTACATTTCATTCATGTAAAAATATACTCATTTTTTCCTTTTCAGTGCATAAACCAACGACGAAAACACCAGCAAAAACTTCTAATTTAGTTTTAATTTTCACCATACAAAAAAATTTTTTCAACATGTTTTGCAATGTGAGATTAAATGAAGTTCACATACAAAAAAAAAGATTTTATTTGTTGTTTTGCACATAAATTCATGGAAAAACCATTTTATTTTCATGTAATATGCAAAATAAAGGATTTGATGTTTTTTCCTTTTCAAAGTTTGAAAAAAATTACATTACACAAAAAATTACGAAACAGTGAAATACACAACAGGAAAAAGTTAGTAAGAACGTCAGTTAATATGTGTAATTACCATTCATATACATTTTTAAGTCGAAACATTTTTTCTCATGCATTTTTTTGTTTCATGATCGATTACTGTATTTTATTTTTCTGCATTTTTTTGTCAATAAATTTAAAAAAATTCAAATTTTCCAAGAAAAAAAAGTGACTTGTTGAAATTTAAAAAGGAAGCATATTTTTTATTTTTTTTTTAGAAGCAATGAAAATTACCATGCACTTTAAAAAATTTATGAACGAATGCAATGCATGAAAATGAAAACAATTTTTTTTTCATATTTTCATTTTAATTTATTTTTATTTTTTTTAATATAAAAATGTCCATGTGAATACGTAAAATGTGGTACAACACGAAAAAAAAGGTTAGTCTGATGTTAACATAAAACAAGAAAACAAAAAATTTTTGTAATAATTGGCTATAAATCATGGAAAAATATGAAAAAAAATGTAATTAAAGTTACGAGCACAACCTCTCTTTTTACATGCATGCCATGTAGTATGTGCTTACTGTGACATTTTTATAGACAACAAAAAAAACAAAAAAATTTCAATGATGACAATTTATCGTTAGTGTTGCAATAAATAATTAAAAAAGACAGAAACAAATTGTTGACTCTTAAAATGCAAATTAAAATTAAAACAAAAAATTTCATACAATTTCATTATTAAAATGTGGTTTTTAATGGTTTTATCAAGTATCTTTCGGGTTTTGACTTAAATTAAGCAATAAATAACTGGATTGCAAATGATGAGTGAAGTTTTTTTTTAATTGGAATTTGTATTGTAATGAAAATAATAACAGTTTTTTTGGAGAAGTGATCTGCTGATGTTGTTTAAGAGTGTTAAATTATTTATTTTATTCTTCTGTTATTTGGGTCAGGTATCATGAAAAATTTACATGATAAATTTTTCAGTGAATTTTTTTTATTTATATGCAATTGTAATTTATTTTAATGATTTATCACTGGTAAAAAAAACATGGACCAGGATGCTTGATAAAAATGTTCGAAAAATTTAACCAAATTGAGAAAATTCGACGAATTTAGGAATATTGAACTAATTTAGGTAAAATAGACGAATTGAAGAAAATTGGACGAATTAAAGAAAATTGAACGAATTAAGGAAAACTGGACGAATTTAGGAAAATTGAACGAATTTAGGAAAATTTGAAGTTTTTAGGAAAATTGAACGAATTTAGGAAAATTGTACGAATTTAGGAAAATTGAACGAATTAAGGAAAATTGAACGAATTTAGGAAAATTTGAAGTTTTTAGGAAAATTGAACGAATTTAGGAAAACTGAACGAATTTAGGAAAATTGAACGAATTTAGGTAAATTGAACGAATTTAGGAAAATTGGACGAATTTAGGAAAATTGAACGAATTTAGGAAAATTGAACGAATTCAGGAAAATTGAACGAATTTAGGAAAATTGTACGAATTTAGAAAAATTGAAGGAGTTTAGGAAAATTGAACGAATTTAGGAAAATTGAATGAATTTAGAAAAATTGAATGAATTTAGGAAAATTGAACAAATTTAGGAAAATTGAAGGAGTTTAGGAAAATTGGACGAATATAGGAAAATTGGACGAATTTAGGAAAATTAGACGAATTTAGGAAAATTAGACGAATTTAGGAAAATTGTACGAATTTAGAAAAATTGAAGGAGTTTAGGAAAATTGGACGAATTTAGGAAAATTGAACAAATTTAGGAAAATTGAAGGAGTTTAGGAAAATTGAACGAATTTAGGAAAATTGTACAAATTTAGAAAAATTGAAGGAGTTTAGGAAAATTGTACGAATTTAGGAAAATTGATCGAATTTAGAAAAATTGGACGATTTTAGGAAAATTGAACGAATTTAGGAAAATTGAATGAATTTAAAAAAATTAGATCAATTTGCGAAATTTGACCAATTTGTTTTATCTGACGATGAAATTTATCATCACTATCTCTTTTTCCCTTAAAAATTTCAAATCTTCTGTCTCAAAGTAATAAATTTTTCATGTCACACTTGTTACTTTTTCGTCTAAATTTAAGCTTAACCAGCCTTATGTTAACGTCATTCATAAAATCGAGCAATAAATTTTCTTTTTCATATTTTTTTTTTCTAAACCAAAATATGAATGTGTAGCATAAAAGTATCATAAAAATTTTGTGGTTTCACGTGTGTTTTTTTAAACTCATTCATTGAAAAAAAAAACGAAAAATATAAAAATAATAATAAATGAAAAGGGTATCAAAAGATATTCATTGAATGTGGCAGTTTATGTTATTTGCAGCAGAGAGTGTTAAAATAAGCAACTGTTATGAAATAACAAAAAAAATTATATGAAAATGAAAAAAAGAGCAACAAAGATATTTGAGGATAATAGAAATGATGACAACCTGAAAAATATTAAAAAAAAATGTTGAACACATTTTATGATTTTGTATCTCTTTTTTTTTGGAATAAATAAAATCTGGCACACACACACACAAATTCTTTTACGGTGAATTTTGTATTTTTTTTATTGTATTATTTATTTTGTGCTATTTCATTGACAGAGAATCGAAGAATATTATCAATATTTGAAATATGCAAAAAGATTTCATTGAAAAAAAAATTAAATTAATTTTATTAAAAAAATATTAGTTAAATTTTGTGGAGTCATGTAAAAATAAAAAAAATGATGAATGATTTCCCTTAAAATTTTATCTCTCACACTCACAAATGAAAAAATCTCAAGAACGTAACATTTCAAAAGCACATAAAAAACGAATATAAAAGTAATCACGGCATTAAATCACGTGTTGTTTCGTTTTTTCACATGAAAATTGATGTGTTTTTCAAAATAAAAGTATCTTATTTGTTTGTAACTCACTCTCTGTATGTTTTTTATTCCATATCATATGATTTGATATGTAAATAAATATATTTTTTATTTTGTTTGTTATCTAAAAACACAATCAGTTTAAAGGGGATAAAAATAAATAAAACGTAAAAATATTTGCATTTAGAGCAAAGCAACAAGCAACTGTCTGAAATTTTATCCAAGTGACATTTGATCAAAAATTGGATTCAAGAATTTCTTTGCTTTGTGTGTTTGTCAAAATGTAATAAAATGCAGAGCAAAACACATAAAATTGAAAACAAAAAACGAAATAAACAAATTTTTTGATGTGGAAAATGTATTTTGTTATTTTGAATTTTTGAGTAATAAAATTTGATTCAAAGAACATAATTTCATTTAATCTCAATGAGGTCAAAGGAATTTTGTGTTATTTTTTTTTTTTAATTTTACACCATGAATGATGACAGGCGTGAAACCATATTGGCCTTTGGGTGAATAAGAAAAGAGCGATTTGATGTGACCGCGGTAATTAGGATAAAAAAGTTGAACGTAATCATGAACGTAATACATGAGCGTATTTCTATGGATAGTATTCGGTTATTTTGAAAACTTGACTGGGGATTCGGGAAAATTCTGCGGTTTTAAAAAAGACAGCATAAGCCATCATTAAGTTCAAACTTAATTGGAATGAGTTAAAGCCAAACTACAGACACCCAAAAACTTCAAATAGTGTACCAATAACTCAAGGAAAATATCTTTTAGCTGTAATTCAACAACATTAGAGAAATTTTTTCTCATACCACAAAAGACAAAAAAGTTAAATATAAACGTTTTAATGACAAAAATACTTTTACTAATGACTTAACCTTTCTTAACTTGCTTTTAATGACTCACAATCATGATAATAAGCATCATAAATCACATTTCAATTTATCGGAAAATAAAAATTACATTAATTTTACTTAATCATCGTAAAAATTCTGATTTAAAGGGATAATTTTATCATTTAACATGATTTTTGATGGATTTTTAATTATTTTTATATTAAATCGAAATGTATTTTTAATCCAAAAATATTTTTAATGTATAGGTGAAAATTGACTAAAAAACCATTAAATATAATTATCTCAGATCTATTTATAACGCTTAACATTGATAATCGATTCAATTCAATTTACATCAAATCCAGTAACGACTGACTCTGATTTTGCGTTTCAATTTAAGTTTTTTTGATTTTGAAGAGAATTTTTTTTTTCGGTACATGATTATTTTTATTTCCACATATCATCATGGAAATTTCCTTTCAATGCAATCAAAATCAGTTGTAAAAAAAAAATATGAGAAATGTTTTTGATATGATGTAAATATTGATTTTCCACCTTGTTAGAGTTTATCAGTATTGACAATGACATACATTTTATGCTGTTTAGATGTATTTTATTGACAGAGTGAAGGATGTATTTTCATTTTTATTAATATTTTATAACATATTTTTCATGAAAAATAAATGTACATCAAAGCAAAAAAAAAATATGACGTTGCTTTGTGGATTTCTAAATAAAAGTCTTACTGAATTAAATTTAATGCGGTAAATGTTTGACGAATGAAATCCAATTAAAATTGTCTGTTAAACTGTGTTTGATGAGGTGTGGCGTGTTGTTTTACCTTCCAGCAACGCATTTAAATTGATTTTTATGATTAGTGAAATTTTCTCAGAGGGCTTTTTAAAGTTACCTTTGTGAAATTTCTCAGAGGGCTTGTTACAGTTACCTTTGTGAAATTTCTCAGAGGGCTTGTTACAGTTACCCTTTGTGAAATTTCTTATTAAATCGATATTGATGATTAGTGAAATTTTCTTAGAGGGCTTGCTAAAGTTACCTTTGTGAAATTTCTCAGAGGGCTTGTTACAGTTTTCTTTGTGAAATCTCTTATTAAATCGATATTGATGATTAGTGAAATTTTCTCAGAGGGCTTGCTAAAGTTACCTTTTTGAAATTTCTCAGAGGGCTTGTTACAGTTACCTTTGTGAAATTTCTTATTAAATCGATATTGATGATCAGTGAAATTGCTCAGAGGGCTTGCTAAATTACCTTTGTGAAATTTCTTATTAAATCGATATTGATGATTAGTGAAATTTTCTTAGAGGGCTTGCTTAATTACCTTTGTGAAATTTCTTATTAAATCGATATTGATGATTAGTGAAATTTTCTCAGAGGGCTTGCTTAATTACCTTTGTGAAATTTCTCAGAGGACTTGTTACAGTTACCTTTGTGAAATTCCTCAGAGAGCTTGCTGAAGTAAATTCCCAGCAACGCCTTAAATCGAAATTTATGATCAGTGAAATTTCCCATAGGGCTTGCTAAAGTTACCTTTCAGCAACGCCTTTAATCGATATTTGTATGAATCGTCATAGAAAATGAATGTGAGCCAAATAACCATGTTAGATTCCAATTAGTGTTAATTTTTCATTCAGTTTATGCAAAAATATATTTCATCACATTTCATAATATCTCTGTTAACGTTCATTTCAATTAACACGCTACAGCAAATAAAATTACATAAAGTTTTCGCATTTTTTCACATTCATCATAATTTAAAGCGTTAAAATACACATGAAAAACTTTGTAAGCCTCAACTAACATGATAATTCCTTATTTACTGAATGTGAAACATTTTTTCATTTCAATTTCATTTTGATTTGAAGCAAAAAAAAAATAAATGACGAAATAAATTTTTACTTAAATCGTTACCCATCAATTTCCCTCGATCTTCATTACACGTGGGGTATTAATAAAGTGGTCAATATATTATCAAGTTGAATAAGATAAATTGCGCTCCTTGCGCCATTACTTCACTCACAAGTTTTAATTGTACACGTGTTTACATTTTTTCTTTTTATCTTCTTTAAAAATATGATGCGCCTTCATATTTGTATCAAACAGTAACCATGATGATTTTCCATGAGGGAATTTTTTTGGTTGTTGCCTTGTAATGATGCCCTCATATCGTTGGCTTAATCTCGGTTAATCATAAATAATAATAATAAATTTATGTTAGGAAGAAAAGAGATTTATTATCCCAGTATGTTATTTGCTATCGATAGAATTTTTTTTACAAATCTCTGAATTTCATTGATAGGTCTTCATTAAAATAAAAAAAAGAAGATTACTACCAAATATTTTGTTATATGATAAAATAATACTTGAATATTTAAATGAAGATTAAGAAAATATGAAAAATTTCAATGAAAGTAAAAAAAAATCAAAAAAAAATCTGTATAAAATATCGACGTTCATTAATAATGTTATTTGTTTTTTTTTTGTTTGAAGCATCTTGTTTTTCCTTGTATTCCTATTTTTGTTTGTGATAAGACACGCGATTATTTTTTTTTTGTTGCGTAGTAATTGATATTGAATATTTTCGTTTGAATTGAGATTTCCATGAAAAACGTCATTAAAGTTGTTTTTCTTTAGAAAAAAAGCAGGTAAATATTTTCTGTTTTAAATGTTTGTTTATTTTTCCTGTTTCTCTTAAATCAAAGTAACAACAATAATGAAATTCACACTAAACGTTTTTTTTTTTACAGAAAACATTTTAAGCGCATTTCCCGTCAATTTGAAAAAAATTAGAAATTAGAATTTTTCAATAAATTTCAAACTTGCGAAAATTTGTCATTTTAAAAATTCCGCTTTTTTTAAATTTTTTTAAGAATTCCGCACTTCTGAAAAATAGAAAATTTAGGGCTATTGACCATTTTAAGGCTTTGGAGGCTTTGGAGCCTGATTTTTGAGCCCAATCCAATATGTTAAAACTAATTTTAGTAAACTCCACCATCCAACAACAAAGAAATTAAACAATTTTTAAAATTTTAACCGTTTTTAACGGTTTTCATGCTTAGGAGGCTCTGAAGCCCCACCATGAGTCTAATCTCATAGCTAATGGGTTAAAATTCGTCCTTATGACTCGTCCAACTTTCCTAAAATGGATGAGTTTCCTAAAATGGTGGAATCTTTCAACATGGGCGACTTTGCCAAAACCCCAAGAAATCGTGAAAATTTTCAAAACTTTAAAAATTTGTAAACATTTTCAAAACTTGCGAAATTTCAAAAAAATCGTTTTTTGGAAAACTCTTGTCGCATTTTCGATGTTTTTAAAGACCATCTTCTGTTCTTTCTGAAAATAAGATGATCCTCGTGTACATCGTTAACGATGACATTCAATTTTTTTTTCGCAAAATAGCTCTCATAGTATTGAAATTTACTGGACACACCTGAACATAAATCAATTCAAATTCTCATTTCAACCATTTAATCAAGTTTTTATTGACGTTATATAAAATTAGAATTAAAACAAGACTGAATTGCGTCACACGATATATTTTGGGTGTATCATAAAAAAACTCGCTAAACTTTTATCCCATTCCAGAACAAGTAGATTTAAAAATCATCTTAATTTATATCGGTTTTGTATTTCAATATCAATATAAATTCTCACTCAAAGTTATGTAACTAAGTTTTTGCAATGAATTTACTTAAAATTAATTTTTTGTAAATTTTTTTCCTAATTTTATCGATATAAGTTTTTTAAATTTTTGGACCTGAAAGAGCTAACAAAAAACACAACACAAAAAAAGCTAACACAAAATTAATAATATTTGCAAATATAAATAAGAAAGATATCTTCTTAATCTGGCCAGTTCTTTATAGTAAGCAGTCAAACATGGAATTCATTAAATTCGGAATTATTTTATTAGTTCTTGTCTTGAATCATAAATCGCAGGCACAATTTCGTAAGTTTTGTATTAAAAAAATGTCTATTATAGAAATGTAACACTATATAAGACTTTTTAGAGCTAGACATTATAAATTAACTTTTAAGCAAGTAATATAATGTTTTCTTTTATAACTCAGCATCAAATATCATTGAGCGATGTGTAGTCCATGATAACAACTGTTTGAAAGACGCAATCCAGTATGTATTGAAAAATTATCCCACTGGAGTGAAACAATTAGGATTGCGATCAATCGATCCTCTTAAAGTTGAGAAATTGGACATTAACATTGGCAAAAGTAGCCCTATAAATATGAATTTAAATTTCAAAAACACGGAACTTCTTGGTCTATCGCAATCTGTAATAAAAAGCGTAACTGGATTTGAAAAGGAAATTGGAAGTAAAATTGACATAAAAGGATTTACGCCAACAATCAACCTCGTCGGTGACTACAAAATATCAGGTTCAATTCTCCTTGTCCCTGTTGTGGGAAGTGGCCCGTCAAACATTACACTGACAAACACAGATTATACACTGAAATTTCTACCTAAATTAACAAACAAAAACGGAAAAACCTACGTTGAAATTGAAAAGTGTAAACTTAAATTGAATACGAAACGGTATGAAATGAAATTTATAATCCAAAATTAGAATTTATTAAATTTTTTTGATTTAAATTTCACAGAGTTCATCACAATTTTTCAAACTTATTTAATGGTGATGTGGTTCTTGGTGAAAACATGAATCGGATCATGAATGAAAATTGGGAATTAATTTGGTCCAATAATCAACCAGCAGTTGAAGAATCAATGTCGTATATTATGAAAAATGTATTAAATGATGTTTTTGCGACGACATCATTCGATGATTTGTTTAGTCAATAAAAATTGAGTTTAATTCAGAAAAAGATGTTCTTTTAATCAAATGTTCTTGAAACTTTAAGGACAGCCAGTAGAGCCACCACTATTAATTGAGAATGTTTGTAGAGGTTCGTCAAGTTTTCCTAGCATTTTGCCAAGTTTTCGTAGAGTGTCGTGAGTTTTTGAAGAGTTTGAAATAAATTTTTAAGTTTTTTTAGAGTTTGAAATAAATTTTTATGTTTTTTTTACCGTTTTGTGAGATTTTGAATAGTTTGAAATAAATTTTTAAGATTTCTTAAAGTTTTGTGAGTTTTTGAAGAGTTTGAAATAATTTCTTAAGTTTTTTTTTGGTTTGAAATAAATTTTTATGTTTTTTTTTGAGAGTTTGCGAGTTTTTGTAGAGTTTGAAATAAATTTTTAAAGTTTTTTTGAGAGTTTGTGAGTTTTTGAAGAGTTTGAAATGAATTTTTAAAGTTTTTTAAGGTTTGAAATAAATTTTTATGTTTTTTTTTAGAGTTTGCGAGTTTTTGTAGAGTTTGAAATAAATTTTTAAAGTTTTTTCGAGAGTTTGTGAGTTTTTGAAGAGTTTGAAATAAATTTTTAAAATTTTTTTGAGTGTTTGTGACTTTTTGAAGAGTTTGAAATAAATTTTTAAGTTTTTTTTATGAGTTTGTGAGTTTTTGAAGAGTTTAAAATAAATTTTTAAAGATTTTTTGAGAGTTTGTGAGTTTTAGAAGGGTTTGAAATAAATTATGTAAATGTTTTCAAAGTTTTTGAATTGTTGAGGTGAATTTTTGAAAAAAATCTTCAAGTTTTTATAGAGTTAAGTCTGGTTTTTTCATATCTTTTAATAAAAAAATTTTTAGTTAATATCCATCACCCTTAATACCATTAGCAATATTAAAATTTATATTAAAAACTAAAAAAAATTATAATTTCTACTAAAAACTTTTCTTATTATTTATTTTAACAGTTTTATTTCCGTTTCAAATCAGAAATTGGTGTAAAACTTTTGCAATAATCTCCCACTTCCAAATATATTTTTTTTTATTTAATTTTTTTTCCTATAAAAATAAAAGATAACTTTATAAAATTTAGTGCGAATGAGTTTATTATACTTTTTTATATATTTTGAAAATAAATTTATATAAAGTTTAGTTTTGTGGGTTTTATTAAATGAAATTTAACGAAAAAAAAAGAAAATTATCAGAAAAAACTTTTTATTAACAAAATGAATGGAAAAAGGAAAAACGAAAATAGAAATAGCAATAAAATGTGAGTATCGTGTAATTTATAAGCCTAATTTTCAAAAAAAAAAAAAAATAATAATAAATGATGGCAGTAAATTTACAGTCCTATTACACTGTAATTCCCAGTAAAATGAGAAAATATTTTCACTTTTTGTTTTATGATTAAATTGTGTGTATTTTCAATAAATCTCCATTAAATGCATTGCATGATATCAACAACTTTGTTAAATATTAATACTTTCATATCTAAGCATATTCAAAGCGTTTTTTTTATTTTAAATTATTAATCGTTTGTATGATAATGTGCATGTGTGTTTAATTCCATCGCATCAACAATATGTTATTTTATGCAAAAGAGGAAAATTTTGTGACATCTGTTTGGGTTCACATTAATAGGTAATATTATTACACATCATTAAAAATACATAAACAAAACTTATCTTTTACAGAGTTAATTTGTAACATTAGATAAATTTTCATAATTTAAAGTGGTGTTTTGTAAGTGGCGCCTTAGTCCTTGTATCATGCAAGTAAAGTAAACGAAAAATCAATATTTTCATTATTTTCCATTAATTTACACGTATTTCCGTGAAAATTTGCCATAACAAAACATTCTCTTTAAAAAGTAATAAAATGAATTACAAATAAAAAAATCCATATTAACATTAACTTTTTTCTACTTTATTTACTACAATTTCTGATGAATGTGAGAAAAAATGATTTTAAGCCCACCAGATGACATGACACCTGTTGACGCGTCACGGCGGTTTTCTAAATTTTAATCAGTTAGCATTCCCTGGAAAATTTCGATAAAAGAAATTTAAGAAAAATTTTTCAATTTTATCCCGAGTTTTACAGAATTCAGCTTTTAGGGTTCTATTTGTATCCAATAGATGGCGCGTGTGACAGTTTTATGATATTTAAACAGTTTCTAGACTTTCCTGAAACTTTTCCAAGAAAAAAATCGTGATCTCGGTGATAAATCGAAATGTTTTTAAATTTTGCTCTAAACTTAACATATTTTAACTCTTGAAATTCTATTCAGACCCATAAGATGGCGTTGGCGAGGGCTTTGTGATATTTAAGTAAGTTTGAAGTTTTTTCTTGAAATTTTTTTTAAAAATAAAGTCGTCAAGAACTTTTATGATTGGCTGAAAAGTTTTTCAATTTTTTTTTCTGAAATTTCGCTTTTGAGTTTCGCTTTTGATTTGCATTTGCACCCTTTAGATGGCGCTGATAAAATGTTCTGTGACATTTTTTCAAATTTCAGACGTTTTTTGGTAAAATTTCCAAGAACAAATTGGGACTTGCATGGTAGGTCAAAAACTCTATTAATTTTGAAGATTTTAAAACTTAAGGATTACATTAACAAGATGGCGTTACAATCAATTGCCATTTAATTTTTGAAAAAATTTAGGATAAGTCGTGCAAAGTGTCATGCAAAGTGTTTCTGCAAACACGAAAGCCAAAAAAAATATCCAACTGAGGCCTGTAAATACAAAAGTGTCAATCATGAAATTTTGCAATAAACTTACTTCATGGAAATGAATTTTTTCTTAATATGACATTAAAACAGAGACGTAATTGAGTTCAACCCAAATACAAAAAATTGATCAAAAAATAACTTGAATTGTTATATTTATTATATATATTTCCATTGATTTTCATATGAATTTTACGAATCAGTGAAAATTTTCCTGAACCAGACGATAAAGTATTTCAAGTATTTTTATGGTGAGTGTCTCTTTAAAAACATTTTGAATTCTTGACAATGAAAACTGCAGTAGTAAATCTCTTCAGACTGCACTAGAAAAATGTTTTTATATATTCATTTTTTTATTAAAAAAAGTTCCCGTAGTGCACTGATATTTAAAATAAATAGAAAAAAAAATCAACATCAGTCCTTTGAAAAAAAAATAACAATAATAATATCAAAACTTTTCAACGTATAAATTTTTATGTACTTTAACTAAAAAAGAAAAAAAAATGTTATGCAATAAAATTATATAAGTAAAATTTCTCTTTAAAGGAAAGTTTTTTTTTATATTTCAGTATTTTGGCAATAATTCAACATTTTACAAAAGTTTTCCATGCAGTTTTACTACAACAACAACAAAAATTCTACTTCAATTCTAGACTTTGTTGTACCAGTTAAGTTGTTGACTTTTTTTATATCGTTTCATTTTCTTTTAAATTGAGTGTATTTTCAGTTAGTTAGTAGTTGGTATTTATTTAGTTTATATAGTGGCGCGTTTTTTCTCTGGCATCAAAGTTCACATACACAAATTTTTTGTGCAAATATGAAACTTTTAACACTGCACCAGCGTAGAGGAAAAGTAAACCTATTTATCAAACAATGTGGAAAATTTAATTGAAATTTGCCATGTACACAAAAAATACTCGTCTTTTAAAGTGAGAGCGGGAAAAAAACTGAAAACATTCAATTAGGGAGTAAAATTGTTTTATTTAAAGTTTTTTTTTCAAATAAAATCTGTGTTTTTTTATTGCACTGATGCACAGTTAAACTTCGCCGTTTGACTTGCAATTTTGAAGTTAAACTAAAACACAATGAAATGTAATTCAGTTTAAATTTCCATGACTTTTCATAAATTTCAAAAAAAAAATATGAAAACCAATTATGGGTTTGCCTTGAAAATTATTCACGAATTATAATAAGCATGCTGTCGACATCTACTGCCAAAATGCAACTTTATGATGTTTTGAATTCATTTAAATTTTTTGTTTGTTATATTTTGAAATTGAAAAAGTGGAAAAAAATTAAACTAATTTGAATAACAAGAGAATTATAAAATGGAATTCTTGATGATGTTGATGGAAATCAATTTGTTTTGCATTTACATTTAACATTTAAATTTATTTTTTTTGTGGATTATTATTCGAAGTTGTACGAGTGTGTATGGGAACGGAAATGATTTTGAGAAAAAAAAAGTAACGTACAGTTAACAAGTAAATTAAAAGCCAATTTGAAAAGAAATGCAGATTTTTTGTGTTATGAAGTTATTCAATCAAAATTTTATTGTAGTTTTAAGTTAAATGTCGATGAAAATGAGTCATTTTGGGGTTATTCAGGTGTCTGCCATTTGTTGAAAAGCTGAAGACCGAGTAAAATTTTAAAAAGCTGAAGATCGAGTCAAACTTCGATAAACCGAAAATCGAGAAAAGTTTCGAAAAGCCGAAATTCGAGTAAAGTTTTGAAAAGCTGAAGATTGTGTTAAGTTTCGATAAGCCGAAAATCGAAAAAAGTTTCGAAAAGCCGAAATTCGAGTAAAGTTTTGAAAAGCTGAAGATCGAGATAAGTTTCGGTAAGCCGAAAATCGAGTAAAGTTTTGAAAAGCTGAAGGTCGAGTTAAGTTTCGATAAGCCGAAAATTGAGTAAAGTTTTGAAAAGCTGAAGATCGAGTAAAGTTTCGATGAGCCGAAAACCGAGTAAAGTTTTGAAAAGCTGAAGGTCGAGTTAAGTTTCGATGAGCCGAAAATCGAGTAAAGTTTTGAAAAGCTGAAGATCGAGTAAAGTTTTGAAAGGCTGAAGATCGAGTAAAGTTTTGAAAAGCTGAAGATCAAGTAAAGTTTCGAAAAGCCGAAAATCTAGTAAAGTTTTGAAAAGCTGAAGATCGAGTTAAGTTTCGATAAGCCGAAAATCGAGTAAAGTTTTGAAAAGCTGAAGGTCGAGTTAAGTTTCGATGAGCCGAAAATCGAGTAAAGTTTTGAAAAGCTGAAGATCGAGTAAAGTTTTGAAAGGCTGAAAATCGAGTAAAGTTTTGAAAAGCTGAAGATCGAGTTAAGTTTCGATAAGCCAAATATCGAGAAAATTTTCGAAAAGCTGAAGATTGGGTTAAGTTTGGCTAAGCCGAAAAATGAGTAAAGTTTAGAAAAGCCGAAAATCGAGTAAAGTTTTGAAAAGCTGAAGATTGAGTTAAGTTTCGATAAGCCGAACATCGAGAAAAGTTTTGAAAAGCCGAAATTCGAGTAAAGTTTTTAAAAGCTGAAGATCAAGTTAAGTTTCGATGAGCCGAACATCGTGAAAAGTTTTGAAAAGCGGAAGATCGAGTTAAGTTTCGATAAGCCAAATATCGAGCAAAGTTTAGAAAAGCCGAAAATCGAGTAAAGTTTTGAAAAGCTGAGGGTAGAGTTAAATTTTATCTCAGGCTATGAGAGTGCGCTCGTGTCTATGTTTAACGATCACTTCCTCACTTTTTGTTTGTGATCCATTCAGATTTCATGACATTTTTTCTCTAAAATTCAAGAAGATTTTCAATTAAACATTTTTCTCGAGAGACCAACTTTTTTTGTTAACTCTTTATCAAAATTATTTTTTGTTTACATATTGTTCAAAAAAAAAAACTAATTAAATTTTATTTTTCTGAATAAAATTTTTTTGATTAAAATCATAAAAGTTTGTTCAATAACATCACTGCCAGGCAAAGGCATAAACAGAAACCATATTGAGCAAAATAAAAGTTTATTTTCAAATAAACAAATCTATTAAAAAGTTTTTTTTTCGCCAGAATTTCAATAACAAATGCATACACACGCACACACACACTTACACAAAGTCACAAAACCCAATCTAAATTTATTTTATTTTATTTCTCCTTTGAGTTCTTCCTTTTCCATTTCTGATTGTAAAATACTTAAAATTATCATTATTATTAAAATCTTTATCGAATATAAATTTTTATTTTCTCTTCTTCAATTCAATTTTTGAACGAATTATTTTACTTTACAAGAAAATTCCAGGATGAAGTAACTTGGGAACAATAATAATCTTCCTGTTTTTTTTTTATTTTTTGGTATGAAGTTGAAATAAAAAGAAAAATTTTCTCCTTTTTTTGTATGTTTGTCTATTTTTTTCACTCAAAGCTTGTTCTTGGTCTTTTAAAGGAAGATAAGAAAATAAATGAAAATTTGAGATTAGATAAAAAAATGTACCTGAAGAATTAAATTTAATGTGGGAAAATTTAAAGTTTACACATTTTCTTTAATCTTTTTTTGTTTTTTGAAAATTGTGTCGTGTCCAATTCACTGATAACAAAGAGATTTTCTTCTTTTTTCAGTCTAAGTTGAATTTTATTTACCTGAAAATATACAAGAGAAAAGAGATAAAATTATCAAAGTGATTAAAAAATTTACATCATATTATGAAATGAAAATGAAGATAAGGAAAAAAAAATCATTTGTCACATTTTGAAATGAACTGGTTTCCATGAAGAGCCAGTTTCGATCCAGATTCGATGGTTTTTCCCCAAATAGTTCTTTTGATGGCCATTAAACTACTTTTTTAGCATCTTTTTCGTGAATTTTAAGAAAAAAAGAGTTTAGAGGGCGCTCATGAAGTCCGTCCGACCTTCTGTATCTACAAAATCACCGATTTAACTGAAATGGATTGATTTTTCAAAATGACAGACTTTTCCAAAATCGCGGAAAGTCACGGAATTTCATAATTTGTCGAAATTTACCAAAAGTTTCCATAAAATGACCGAACTTTCACAAAAAAGCGCAATATTCAAAAATAGCCGATTTCTTTGTACAGAAATGCACTCATGTATATTTTCACGATCACCTCCTTTATTTTTTTCCTTAAAATGGCCGACATTCATAAAAAATACAAATTATGATAATGACATAAATTGAAATTTAAATGCAACATATTTTAAAAGGACAAAAATTCGGTCATTTAATGTTAAAATATAACTAATTTCATGCAAATCATAAATTCTACAATTTTTTTCACAAAATTATTACAAAAATTTCTTCAAATTATGTATCATAAACTTACTTTTCTTTTTTTCTTTCTTGTACAGTTTATGGTTTAATTTAATGAATCTCTTAAATGTTCAATTATAATAAATTAGTTGAAATATTCATAATTTTTTTCCTCTTTTCATTTTTTTCATTTTTTTCTTCTTCCATTTTATCTCATTTTTTATTATATTAATAAAAATAATTCTTTGTCTGATAATAAAAATGGTCTTATATAACATTTTACATAGGAAATACAAAACCGAGCATTTTTATATGAATGAGAGACACACATTTAAAGATTCATAGAGGAGTAAATTGATTAAATGAAATTTATGCATGACTTGGGATGAAATTCCATAAATACACTCTCAAACAAAAACCAGTGGGACATGCCAGTGGGAACCTAGTGGGGCCAGTGGGATTTTCCCACTGGTCCCACTGGCACCAGTGGGACCAGTGGGAGACCAGTGGGACACCAGTGGGACTCCAGTGGGGCCAGTGGGACCAGTGGGAAACCAGTGGGACACCAGTGGGGCCAGTGGGACCAGTGGGAAACCAGTGGGAGACCAGTGGGACCGTCAAAAAGCTCAAAAAATTAATTTATTTAATTTTTTTTTTCAATTTTCAAAAAAAAAAAAATACTTTTTGAAAAAAATTCAAAAAAATTACTTTTTGAAAAAAATCCGAAAAAATTACTTTTTGAAAAAAATTCGAAAAAATTACTTTTTGGAAAAAATTCGATAAAACTACTTTTTGAAAAAAAATCGAAAAATACTTTTTTGAAAAAAATTCGAAAAATTTACTTTTTGAAAAAAATTCGAAAAAATTACTTTTTGAAAAAAATAAGAAAAATTAATTTTTGAAAAAATTCGAAAAATAACTCATTTTTCAAAAATAATTTTTTCGATTTGTTTAAAAAAAGTGATTTTTTCTAACTTGCCTGAAGTTAGTAAGAACCTTTAAATTGACTTTAAATCGATGAGAGAGGGTGTTTTTTTGCGGGTCTAGCCCCACCTCCGACCTTCTGAGGGGCCAGAGAGGATTTAACCCTGTCTGTAAAGTTCTGCGAATTCAGCAAGGCACTATCAAAATTATCTGAAACTACCATCTGCAGAAAGATCAAACTAAATTTCTGCGTCATTAGATTTTCAATTTTCATGCATTTTGATAGCGATATGCGTGTCCCATTGGCCAAAAATAACGTTTTCTTGATTTTTCGTACTTTTTATGTATGAATAACGCCACTATTATTGCAAGAAAATTGAAAATCTAATGGTGCAGAAATTTAGTTGTCACCTTTCTGAAGATGCTATTTTCAGGATATTTTGATAGCACATACAATAGTGGCGTTATTCACACATAAAAAGCACGAAAAATCAAGAAAACGTTATTTTTGGCCAATGGGACACGCATATCGCTATCAAAATGCATGAAAATTGAAAATCTAATGACGCAAAAATTTAGTTTGAT
>LN483354.1:528069-548285 GCA_900002565.1 Culicoides sonorensis | reverse complement strand
TTACTTTTTGAAAAAAATTCGAAAAAATTACTTTTTGAAAAAATTCGAAAAAATTACTTTTTGAAAAAAATTCAAAAAAATTACTTTTTGAAAAAAGTTCAAAAAAATTACTTTTTGAAAAAAATTCGAAAATAATTACTTATTGAAAAAAATTCGAAAAATTTACTTATTGAAAAAAATTCGAAAAATTTACTTATTGAAAAAAATTCGAAAAATTTACTTATTGAAAAAAATTAGAAAAATTACTTTTTGAAAAATTCGAAAAAATTACTTTTTGAAAAAAAATTCGATAAAACTACTTTTTGAAAAAAATTCGATAAAACTACTTTTAAAAAAAAAATCGAAAAATAACTCATTTCGATTTGTCTTGAAAAAGTGTTTTTTTCTAACATGCCTTAAGTTACCAAGAGCCTTAAAATTGACTTTTAATCGATGGGAGAGGTTGTTCTTTGCAGGTCTAGCCTCCCTTCCGACCTTCTGAGAGGCCAGCAAGGATTTAACCCTGTCTGTAAAGTTTTGCGAGGCCAGCAAGACGCTATCAAAATTTCCTGAAACTACCATGTGCAGAAAGATCAAAACTAAATTTCTGCATCATTAGATTTTCAATTTTCATGCATTTTGATAGCGATATGCGTGTCCCATTGGCCAAAAATAACGTTTTCTTGATTTTTCGTACTTTTTATGTATGAATAACGCCACTATTATTGCAAGAAAATTGAAAATCTAATGGTGCAGAAATTTAGTTGTCACCTTTTTGAAGATGCTATTTTCAGGATATTTTGATAGCACATACAATAGTGGCGTTATTCACACATAAAAAGCACGAAAAATCAAGAAAACGTTATTTTTGGCCAATGGGACACGCATATCGCTATCAAAATGCATGAAAATTGAAAATCTAATGACGCAGAAATTTAGTTTGATCTTTCTGCAGATGGTAGTTTCAGATAATTTTGATAGTGCCTTGCTGAATTCGCAGAACTTTACAGACAGGGTTAAATCCTCTCTGGCCCCTCAGAAGGTCGGAGGTGGGGCTAGACCCGCAAAAAAACACCCTCTCTCATCGATTTAAAGTCAATTTAAAGGTTCTTACTAACTTCAGGCAAGTTAGAAAAAATAACTTTTTTTAAACAAATCGAAAAAATTATTTTTGAAAAATGAGTTATTTTTCGAATTTTTTCAAAAATTAATTTTTCGATTTTTTTTCAAAAAGTAATTTTTTCGAATTTTTTTCAAAAAGTAATTTTTTCGGATTTTTTTTAAAAAGTAATTTTTTTGAATTTTTGTCAAAAAGTATTTTTTTTGTTTGAAAATTGAAAAAAAAAATTAAATAAATTAATTTTTTGAGCTTTTTGACGGTCCCACTGGTCTCCCACTGGTTTCCCACTGGTCCCACTTGCCCCACTGGTGTCCCACTGGTATTTATTCCCCACTGGCCCCACTGGTGTCCCACTGGTTTTTGGTCTCCCACTGGTCTCCCACTGGCCTCCCACTGGTATCCCACTCGTCCCACTGGGCCCCACTGGTTTCCCACTGGCCCCACTGGTCCCACTGGTTTCCCACTGGTTCAAATGTCCCACTGGTTACCAGTGGGAAACCCCACTGGTTTTTGTTTGAGAGTGTAATAATGCGACGCATCTCTCCTATTATTAAAATTATGATGATGATAATAGTAATAATGATAATGATAAGAGAGAGAGAATATAGAAAAACCGCCATAGAATAATATTAGTTTAAAACTTGTTTTAGCGTGTGTGTGTAGAGATAATTGATGAGAGATGAGTGTAAAAGGTCACATATAATGTGGTTAATATGGAAAATGAATCTCAATAAATGATAATTTATGATTAACTGTGTTATTTTATGGAAGAAAAAATACTGTGATTGTAATTCATCAGTTTTAAGTAGATTTGGTAAAAAAATTGCACTTTTACAGACGGTTTACATGACGTCACTTTGATAATCCGACATTCTGTGGTGATTTTGATTTTTGCAAAACGGTCAAAAGCCAAAAATCACAAAATGGAAGATTTTCGTAAAATGGTGGATTGTTCAAAAAATTTCATGTGTGTGGATTTTTAAAAAAATTTCAAAATGATAGACTTTTCAGAAAAAATTCAAATTGGTGGATTTTTCAAAAATTTCAAAATGCTGGAATTTTTGAAAAAACAATTTCAAAATGGTTCATTTTTCAAAAAATTTCAAATTAGCTCATTTTTCAAAAAAAAATCAAATTGGTAGATATTTCAAAAAATTTCAAGTGTGTGGATTTTTCGAAAAATTTCAAAATGATGGATTTTTCGAAAAATTTCAAAATGATGGATTTTTCAGAAAAAATTCAAACTGGTGGATTTTCAAAAAATTTCAAAATGCTGGAATTTTTGAAAAAACAATTTCAAAATGGTTCATTTTTCTAAAAATTTCAAATTAGCTCATTTTTCAAAAAAAAATCAAATTGGTAGATTTTTCAAAAAATTTCAAGTTGGTGGATTTTTTAAAAAATTTCAAAATGATGGATTTTGCAGAAAAAATTCAAATTAGTGGATTTTTAAAAAAATTTCAAGTTGGTGGATTTTTCAAAAAATTTCAAAATGGCTCATTTTTCAAAAAAATTTCAAATTAGTGGATTTTTCAAAAAATTTCAAGTTGGTGGATTTTTCAAAACATTTCAAAATGCTCAAATTTTTCAAAAAAATTTCAAAATGATGGATTTTTCAAAATATTTCAAGTTATTGAATTTTAAAAAAAAAAAAAATTCGATTAAAAAATTTAAATTCTTCTCATCGAAATGCACTTTTCTAAGCTGTCCAATGCTTTCTTTTTTCATTTAACATTTTTATTATTATATACAATTATTATTACTTTAATATGACATACAAATGTTTATTGTTACTCAGATTTGAATTTAATTAAGTCTGTCATTTAATTTAATTTTATTATCTGATGACATTCGTATGAAAGTCGTACATTGAATAAAATCCATCCACAATCCATGAAGTCAGTAAGTGTTTTAATTATTATGACAAAAAAAAATCTCACTCATTTAACCATAATTATTTCAACAATATTCGTGATTGTGTGACAAATTTATCGAAAACATTCAGTTTCGTAGAATTTCTTTTCAGTTTCAATCATAATTGTTTAAATATAATATGCAAGTGTTCAAGACACTTTTAAAACAGAAATGTATTCAAGTTTCCTGTTAAGTGTTTAATTCACCTAATTGTTATTATTATTATGATTTTTATTGCTTTTTAAAAGTTCTTAAGTGACAAAGTTTCATTTAATAATTTAAATAATAATATTTTTGTTTCACTTTCTTCTGTCGCATTTTAATTTTGAAAAAGTTAACATAAAAAAAACTCATCAGCATTTCAATCACGTTTCGTTAAATACGAGAATTAATATTGTTTTTAACAATGTTTTACAATTATAATCACAGTATGAATTATAATTTGTCTCGTTCTTGTTCTGGATAAATTTTGATGATGATGGTGATTTAATTTTTTGTTTGAAGGCAATGCGTGTTTGATTAAAAAAATGCGATTAAATGTCAAAGTTTGATGACATTCGTGAGCGCCCTCTAGGATTTATTTGAGGACAAGAAAAGGGTGTTTTTGCTATGGTAAATATTTAAGCAATTTTCTGTCGATTTTGATAAAATTCGGCATAGGCTTCACTTGTATCGTATAGTTTGCGGGACGTATTCAATCTAACAGTGTGAATCCGTTGAAAAACGTTAAAAGGAAGACGATCCCAGGACTGAAAGGGTCAAGGGAACCAACTCATTTTATTTTATATTCGAGTTCAAATCTTAACGGCAAAATTTGTAACTAAAAATGTGTCACCATGAAAATATCCGCTTTGGTGGCCGCGGCGCTACGATCGCTTACGTTTATTTGAATGGAACTCGATACGAACTCTCTCAAAATGCACTTTCGTTAATTCCTCCGGTAAATTCCTTTTTTTCACCAAATAATAATGTAAACACTGAAGCAAAAACAAAAAAAAAATAATAACAATAAGAAATTAATGACGCGACACTTTGTCGCTCATTTTAAATGATTCATCAGTTAAATACAAAACATAAATAATATAAATTGCAAAATTTTGCATGAAATTCAATCACAAAATGTAAAGTGCGTATTTAAATATTAAAATGAAAGTCTGTGCTCAAATAAAATGTACAATAAAATATATAATGAAATGTCATTTTAATGTAAAATTAAAAAAAAAATATTTAATATGTACATGATTTATTTATTTTTCGGTACTAAAAATGGATGATATATTAAAATTCTGATGAAAACTAAATTGAAATGGTACAAATTAATATTTGTCATTTGTTTGAAAATTGGTTTTTAGTTAGAATTTAAAATCAAAAGTTGGATTACAAATATTTACTATTAAAGTCCATAGGGTAAATTTTCACTTGACATTTCATTTGACGTTTATTTTCTATAGAAACACGTACGGAAACTTCAAAACTTTGTATGTGAAATTTTCAAATATCATAATGAATTCTGTTCAATTGACTTTATCTGACGAAATTTATAAAAAAAATAAGTACCAAGATAGTACCAAGTTCGTTTAGTTAAAAAAAATTCAATGAATCAACAGATGAATTCTATTCATAGAAAACAAAAAATTATCATCGTAAAATGAATGTAAGGATTAAAGTTGTTAAAGTTCAATTAAAGCACATTTTCCTCCTAATCCTCAAACTGGTAATCTTGCAGAACTAATTGCTTGCATTTCATAAAAAAAGGTCTTTCAACAGCACATTTTTTGTTGTAATAAACGAGTTTGTATCATTCACATCAATTTCCACTAAAGCACGTCTCTTTTGTCTGAAAATAATTTTCTAAAAAATATACATGAAAAATACATAACAAGACTGTAGTACAGCAAAAAGCACGTATTTATTGCCATCATTATATTTTCTCTTATTTTTCCACAGTTACGACCACTGCCATTACTTTTTGTTTCATATAACTTCCGTTTTTTTTCCCTTTCATTTCATGATATTAACGAGAAATGGTTAACCACGAACTTGTGACATGATGCAAATGAATATAGTGTTGAATGGAACAAAAAGTTGAAATGACAAGTCAAGTGCTATCATTCCTTTTTATTATCATTATTTGTGAATGGAAAAAAAACCGAGTAATTCATCGAAAGATCAAGTTAAAAGTCAACTCAATGCATATTTGATACACTTTGTCTTATTTTTTTATTTAAATCATTCACTCATATGCATTCATCACACTTAACTTCTCTATTAGTTTTATTATATTTTATTCATGAATATCCGTAATAATTTTTTTCCTCTCTTTTTTTTTCTTCACAGATTCCCATTCATGAACATAAAACTACTTGCAATGACATGTCATGATTTTGAGATGTAAATTCTTTTATTTTATTTTACATAACTCTAATGGATTATTTTCTTACACATTATACTGAAATAGTTGATAGATGACAAGATTGTTTATTATCATGCTTCGTTTCGAGTTATGAATGTTTATTATTTTTATTTACGATTTTAATACATGTGTGTGTGTGTGATATGATGATGGAAAAAATGCATTTATCTTCCTCATGAAGTAAAAAATGAAAATTACCATATGCATCATAAATAAAATTTGTTTAAATTAATTCTCATTGTTTTTTTTTTTATTTTTTTATATCTTAGTCTTAACTCAAATGCATTGTAATGTCTGGGTGAATAAATGCGATTAGATTCAGAGAAATATGAAGCGAAAATATGATAATTTAATTTAAGTGAGAAAAGTTTCGCCTATAGATGTCGTTAAATAATGTGATATGAGCGCTTCACTCATAAGACGGTGAAATTTCAAACTAATTTTTTTCATTTTTTTTTATTGAGATTAAGTGCAAAAAAATACCTACAGAGAATTTGAATTGTAACAACACTCAGTTATTAAGTGCATTTCGTAAAAACATCCGCTTGTTTTTTCCTGTGGTTAAGCTATCAGCTTACTATACTGGATGTTACGGGTTCAATACTCGGAGCAGACAGAAAAATCAAATAGAGCTCTATTTGTGATTTTGCTCCAGTTTGGATAAGTACAAAATGAAAGAAAGACCTGGCGGACCCCAAGACTAAGGACGTAGAAGTTCTACGCACCATAGCAAAGACACTTAACCATATGATGGTATCTGTCTTTGATAAGACGATTCAATAAGAAATTGATACAAAATAGAGCAAGTACGATGACAACCATTAGCAAGTTACAGACAAGTTTTCGCCACCACTCTCTTTATGACTCATAACTCCAAACGGGCCACCAGGAGCTTTCAGGGTCTTTACTAGATCTGAAAGTGACTTAATAGGGACGGATACATGAGATGTGCAGAATCTTAAGATTAATTAAGTGTTAACTACAGTAAGGGGAGATGGAAAGCCCTCCTTCAAGTAGCGAATCCTCACTCTAGCCTTTGATGTTTTATCCTCTTCTAGGCAGAGCCTGCAGGTGCTTGAATCACTATTCCTATCCTTTAAAGATGACTGCACAAGAGGCAGTGTCCTGTTAGGAGGCCTCACAGTTTCCTGATGTCTTTTTTGTCCAATTGTAAAATTATTTCTGATCTTTTCCTTGAACAGTTCACAAACTCTTTGGATTCTGAAGATGCTGATATACTTTGATGGTATAATTTCACTGCGCAAAAGGGCTCAAGTCCAATAAATTTCCCTTTAGCTCCCTTCCTTGCCAGTTCATCCGCCATTTCATTACCTTCGATCCCATCATGACCTGATGTTTTGCCAGTTTCTTGAGGGATATGGTATTAAAATTACTTCATTTCACTGTAAAATTTTCTTAGTGTCATTCAAATTCAGTCAGATTTCAATTCTCTTTAAAAACATGATCATAATAATATAAAGAATGACTTAAACCATTTATATCACACGTTTAACAGACAAACATTCATTCTTAAATTTTATTTTATTTTTTATTTTATTTATGAATAAATATGAATAAAAGGGAATTAGTATTCTGATGCATACCTTTTTTTATGATAAATAAGTTAATATAAATATAGACTCAGACGTTTTATGAAATGAGAAATATTATTATTTTTATTATTATTTATACAATGCACGTATGTGGTGTAATATTTTTCGCTCTATATTTGTTCACTTCCACATTCCTTTAGAGCGCGTATCTTTCAGTGTGACTTTGTATATCCATAAACGGATGAAGAAGATAAATAAAACATATATAATTTTTATATTATTGTCTGTTTTTTATTTAAAAAATTTAATTTAAATGAGTTTATGAATATGTGGTGTGTGACATAAGAGGATCAGTTTCATATCTTTTGTTTGAAATGTTTACAGAATGAGTTTTAAATGTGATGCTTATATTTATTTGTAAATGCAATTAGTGTGAGACAAATAATAAATTTATGGCAATGCATCTATTAAAAGTTTGTCAGAAATGTGAGTTTATAATGAAATGCAATTATAATTTTTTGCACATATGTGACAGACATATCTCGAGATTTGACTTAATTCGGTAAGAAAATTATTCAAAGTCAAAATTTAAAGGGCCTTGCAAGGAGCTCCAGTGATGTGAGGTCACAAGAAAAGGACTAAACTTGAAATAAAAATTAACTTTGAGGTATTTTTTCTCACACATCCATTTCTATAATGATGGTTTACCAACTTCGATGATAATCGTCATAAAATGAAGGTAATGCTTTCGTTTCAAATTGACAGAATAAAAGGAAATAATGGTAATATTAATAAAAAGTTATGTAACAGGACATGTAATGCAAGTATAATGACAAGGAACAGGAAAAGTGTAAAAATAATGTTACACTAAAACATTCTATAAATATACATTTTTTTTTACTTCCTCTCATTCTCTCCTTCCATGCAATAACACTAACATTGCAAACAATTTTCTGTTATGTCATTTTTTTTTCTTTTCACATCTTACTTAGTTTAGTTTAATACTAAAAATGATAATAATGATAAATAAAAGTAAGCTTTTAAATACAATAAAAATAAAAAAAAATCTGGAGGTGTAAATGTTTATATTGAAAGAATTTTTATTTGAAAATAAAAGTTTGTGTGAGGATAAAAATTTTTTAATCTTCATTATTTGGTTACTAAGGAAATTGTATGAGTCATAGAAATATATCAAATACTTTTTTCTTTAAAATGAGAATTTCATTGTGACTATGCAATTAAAAGGGGTGTTGTTTGTATTTAATTTTCATTTCAAAAGTTTGTAATTAGGTAATTTTGCACTTTTTTAATTAAAATTCAATAAGATTTTTAATGGAATATGTTCATGGTTAAGGTCAAGGGTAAGAAATGAATTAAAAGTTAAAGTGAGAAGAGTTTTGATGAATTTTGCCGTAATTAGAACTTTTTTCGAATAAAAAGGAAAAGGATGTTCAAAAACATGTTCGGCAAAATTGAATTGAAAGACAAGGAATCTTAAAAATATCATTAAAAAAACACTGAGCGCCATCGAGTGTGATCTAAACGACGAAAAATGCTTTTTATGACCAAATGACGTATGGCTAGTTTCCACAGTCGCTCAAATTTCCATTTGCACTTCAAGTAATTTCAACTGTGATCGTTTAAACTTTAAATTTAAAAATATCATCATGTGTGTTTACTACGCACGATTAACACAATATTTTTTCTGTTAATCCCAAAAATTTAACAAAAAAAAATGTAGAATAACGATCAAAGATATACACAAGCGCATTTTTATAGATAGAATTCACCATTTTGAAAATTTTCCCTATTTTTCGAAATTCGGTCATTTTGTAATTTTTTTTCTGATTTTCTGCGACTTTTTTAAAATGATAAACGACTTTTTAAAAATAATTGTCGACTTTTTAGCGCATTTCTTGGAAATGCAGGTATTGTGCGCGGTGATGCCGTCCGTCTGTATTAATTTCAAAATGGCCGACTTTTCGAACATCAAAATTTTTCGAACATAAAATTTTTCGAACATAAAATTTTTCGAAGATCAAAATTTTTCGAAGATCAAAATTTTTCGAAGATCAAAATTTTTGGAACATCAAAATTTTTGGAACATCAAAATTTTTCGAACATCAAAATTTTTCGAACATCAAAATTTTTCGAACATAAAATTTTTCATTAAAAATTTTCTTCTAATTGGCGACTTTTCAAATGATTGATGTTATTTTCATGATAAGCGACTTTTTTTGAATGAAAGGCGATTAAGACAAGGACGAACAGCAAAACCGCCCTCAATACTCCAATTTTTTCAAATCGACGAGTAATGCTCTAAAAATTAAATAATGAAAATATAACAATAAAACGTAGGAAACTTTTTCATGATCATGTACATACTTTTTCTTTTCCTCTTGATATGTTCACATATAAATGTTATCTTTCATTATTATTTTTATTAATAAAATTTGTTGTTGTTGTTGTAATTTCTCATTGAAACTTTTTTTTTTCTTGAGGAAGAAAATTAAATAAAATGTGATGACTCTGAGTTTTATTAAAAACATTAATTTACTAATGGATGAAATGAGAGGAAATTGAATGAAATACAACCACTGTGAAGTTTTTTCCGATTTTTTTTTTCCGATTTTTTTTTTACACTGTTAAAAAATTAGGGTGTCCATTTACGTAAAATTTTTTGGGCCAGTAAAATATCGGAAAAAGTTCGGAAAATAATCGGAAAAAAGTCGGAAAAATCGGAAAATAATCGGGAAAATCGGAAAATGATCAGGAAAATCGGAAAAAAGTCAGAAAATCGGAAAATTGCAAGAAAATCGGAAAAACCACAAAAACAATGGAAAAATCATAAAATAATCAGGAAAATCGGAAAAATCGGAAAATTGACTTTGTTGTTAGTAAAAGTGTGAAAAATCGGAATTTTTGATTTTTTTGGTTCGTTGTGCCATTCTAAAATTTTTGTCTTCCACTATTTTTGAGTTTAGTTTGCTGGAGCAGTTCCAGGAAGGTCTAAAGATGCGGGGTAGACAAAGATATAGACCCCTCTAGAGGAAAAATGAGTAAAAGTGCGAAAAATCGGAATTTTTGATTTTTTTGGTTCGTTGTGCCATTCTAAAATTTTTGTCTTCCACTATTTTTGAGTTTAGTTTGCTGGAGCAGTTCCAGGAAGGTCTAAAGATGCGGGGTAGACAAAGATATAGACCCCTCTAGAGGAAAAATGAGTAAAAGTGCGAAAAATCGGAAAAACGGATATTTTTGGTTATTGATAATTAATTAATTAAGGTTGTTAATACATATTATATATAATAATTATATATAAAATGATTATTATTCGATTGATTATTTGTAACAAATGCAAATTTTCATCTAGTTTTTCTACAAGCAATTATAAAACTCAATATTTATTTAATTATCGTAAAGTGATTAACGGTTTTAAATTTGAAATTGTGAAAAATTGATTATGCAACACTGTAAATCCAGGGTGTTTCAACTCTGTGCTTCTTTTACCTCTATTATAAATCAAATTAAGTTTGGTTTACGTGGTTGAATAACCCTGATGTGGCAAAAATGGATGTAATTCGTTGAGCCTTAAGTAAAAAAAAAATTTATCTCCTCAGAACAAAAGGTGAGTGTCTATAGTTAAGACGTTTATATACCCAAGCTCTAGCAAAAAAAAATTAAATAACTATTTCAATTAAAATTCAGTGAATTTTTAATATAAATTAAAAATAAATATTTGATATTTAGTTTAAATTTATTAAATTAGGTTCCCTCTTAATTAAAAAGTGCAATTTATTTGAGAAGAAGTTACTGCCTAGTCTTTTTTTTTTCTTTTCATATATCTGGCCTGCTGGATCTTCCGGACAACGCTAAAATGGATAATGGTGAGTGATCAATTAATTTATTTTATTACAAAAATATTTAAGTTAAATTTAATTAAATATAATTGAAATATTAATAAAAGTTAAATCATAAATTTCGTTTAATTAAACACAGTGATTTTTGTACATAACTGTAAATTAATTTTATTAACAATAGCATGCACTTGTATGTGTGTTCAATACAAGACAATCTATAATACGTTTTCATTTTACCTTAATTTTAAATTAAATGCTCTTTTGGTATTTTTTGACAGTCCGTCTATACCAGGTTTTTATGAAAATTATAATTTTTGAATTTCAATCATTAATTAGATAAACTATTTTTTTGCTCAAATTTTTGCTATACATGTTTTGACAATTAAAAATCATTACAATTAACAATTAATGTTTTTATAATGCGCTTGTATTTAATACTTTAAAATTACTTTTAATTTTTAAGTGACATTTTTATTCTTTAACATAAACACACTCTTATTTTTAACGTGAAATATGATGTTTTTATAAAAAAAATAATTTTCGCCAACTGTCTCCAGATTTTATCGAAAATATATGTGTATATTTTATAAAATAGTTTTGATGTAATTATGTTTTCATTATTTTTTTCTTAGATAGTAGTTTTAAATAAAACTAGATAGATTAAATTTTGTTTTAGTGTTTTTTTTTTGATTGGTAGTATTTTTATTACAATGTTTCTAATGTTTTTATTAATAAAATGATTTATAAAAGTGTCAACGTAGTACCAAATTTTACTTTTTTATTTACCTCTTATCTTTTAATATAATTTAAATAAAGTGTTTAATTTAAAATTAAAAGAATATCACGTATATGACAACGTTGAAATTGATTGAATTTTTTAAATAATAAAATAAATGACTAGTTTCAATAATTCGTTTGACCATTTAAATAAAAATTATTGTTTTTTGTTTGTTGTATTTTATAATTAGTGAGGTGCATCATAAAAAGTCCAGCGCCAATGCACAATTTTATTCTAATTTTTTCGCGCGTGTGCCATATACGTGATTACATTAAGTTATTATATAGAAATGTTGTTATCATTATTGTTGTTTCATTATTATTGGATGACTAAATTGCAAATTGTTACAAATGTTTCTTATGCACAAAAGTTGTATTGATTTTTATAAGTAAAAAAAAACAAAAGAATAATATTATTGATAAACTTAAAAAAATCAATATTCTGAAAGATTTATAAGATGTAAGATCAATTAATTCAAATACATAGATGTTGATACCTTGATTAAAAATATTAATATCGTAATTCTTATCATACAAAACAAAAATTTATTTGGAACAACAGTAATGATATAATAATGAAAAAAAATTTTAATAAAATAATAAAGAAACTGAATTCTAAAATTACATCCAGTCTAAAATTCCAGATATATTTAAAATATCAACAAAAAAAACCTAAACTGTAAAATTTTACAAATAAATCTTATGACATTTGAATGCACATTATATTTTATAGTTAAAATATTTATTGTTATCGCATGTAAATCATGTTTAAGTAACTTTCTTCTGAATTTTTTTTTAACATATCCATTTTAAAGCCTGAAATAAGAGAAAATTTTACAACATATCTATATTGACAATAATATCACGATTTTTTTAAATTTGTTTATTGAATCTTGAGTATGAAGTTTTAATCCATGAAAAGTAAAAGCGTACATTCTTCAAAAATAATCTCGTATTTATCAGAACAATAGTCTTCTATCCTTAAAACAAATGTGTTAAAACTTTTGAAATAAAAAATATGTGACTCTTTTGTTATTCGTGTCGCAAACTACACATTTATATTATATTATATGTTTGGTTTTAAATATTTTCGTTTTAATTGGGGAAATTAATTCATTTTGAAGTTTGTTTCAAAAATGATAAAACAAAACTTAAATGAATGAAAGAAAATTGAAAAAAAAATGTTCATAAATAAAAAAATAAATGATTTGTTTCTGGTGTTTGAAGTATTTTTTTCTCTTTTTTTTTAAGGTACGAATTCTGCGAAAAAGCCACTGTCTTCAATAAGTGGTAAAAGGTTTGTCGTGTTAACGGCGGACTTTTTATGCGATGGTTTAATTCAACTTAATCGATCTGTGAATGATGTAGGGGGTTTTGAAAAAGACTTATGTGTCAAACTCATGCCATTTTTTCCAGGGTGGAAAAAAGGGTCCAAGAAAAAGTGGTGGGTTGCTTTTCAACGGGATATGTTATATATGTGGAATGAATGTCAGGTGAAAGATGAATACAAGCGAATGTATGAGGATTTGAAAGAAAAAGAACGGAAGGAAAAAGAACACATTTCCCAAGTATTTACGGGTGATTATGAAGAATCTGACCAAGAAACTAATTTAGACTTCAGCACCGACTTTACGGATGATGAATGGTTGCCTTCTGGTGACTTATCTGATAGTGATACTTCTTTACCAGAATTATGTGTAGGAAAGATAGTTAGGAAACGCAATTTGAGTCCAGTAGGTTTAAGTAGGGCTTCATCTAACAAATCTCTCCGGTCTTATCAGCAAGGGGTGATCTCTAGTGTAGTTGGTCCTGTCCGTCCTGTTAAAACTGAGCTTAAAGTAAATGATGATGAAACGTTAGATAGAAAACGTAGGTTAAGTCCTGTGCCTCTTTTTCGCCAGTCTTCGTCAAAATCTTTACGTAGTATAGATTCTTTTGGAGCTATTATCGCTCCACCAAGCCCTTTTAAAGATCCTGTTCTAATAAGAAGATCCCTTTCTTCAAAATCTTCTACATTAGGGTCAACTAAATTTTTCCAGTCATCCTCCAAAGATTTTTCCTTAGAAGTTGACAAAACTTCTCCTGAATTTCATGCATCCTTGCACCTAAAAGACCCCATCCCTATCAATGGTAGTCCTGCTCCATTAAGAAGAACCCTTTCTTCAAAATCTTCTAAACTAGGGTCAGCTAATTTTTTCCAGTCATTCCCCAAAGAAATTTCTTTAGAAGTTGACAAAACTTCACCTGATTTTCAAGCATCTTCACTCCTAAAAGATCCCATCCCTTGTAAACCCAAAGGCACCCTATTTTTCATACCAAATGAGAAGGTTATCCCAAATATAAATCTTAAAACTAGGTTTAGGATTGAGGAGCTTTATTCTTTAATTTTTGAGGATTTGTTAGAAGAATGTCCAAAAAGCCCAGCAGAATTGCGTAAACAACTTAACAGTTTATGCGTTAAGCACAATATAAACTGTCAAGTTGTTTACGGACCAATGAATTCTGCAGAAAAACACGGTTATCTCAGGATTAGGGCTAAATGTAGGTATCAAAATCACAAGAGACAATTCCGGTGGATCGTTTATAGGGTAGCTGTAGGGATCAAAATTTTTTTGTTCTCTAATGTGAGTTTTGAATTGGAATCTCATGGGGATGCCCTTCTTATGAGGCCAATTAAAAACAATGATCGTGATGAGATAAAATCAAAATTGATCTCTAAAAGCCCTCTCGTGGTATACAGGGAACAGTTTAGTCAGAGTAGGGAAAGTCAGGATCGCATGCTTCGTGGGAATACAGATAATTTGGATGGACGTGGTTCGATAATGTCCTATAATGCTATTCGGAAAGCTGGTTCTGAATACAAGCTTAAGGACAGAACAGATTCTTGCGATTTTAAAGATGTTCAAAATATTAGATTTAATTCTAATACAGAACCTTTTATTCGCAAGATTCTGGAGAACGACTTCTATCCAAAATCTGTAAGGCCTGAGAAATACACCAAGGAGCTGTCAATCCATTTAATTCATGGTGGTGTGTTTGACCTATTGGAGAAACACCAACCAGAAATTTTATGGTTCGACGCAACTGGTTCGGTCGTGGAGATGAAATGTTGTCCTCAAAAGCCTCATTATGAAAGTCGTTTATTGAATCATATTGGGGTTGTCCAAATAGATGATGTTACTCTGCCCATAATGGAGATGATTTCATCTATGTCCAATACTGATTCAGTAAAAGAACTATTGACTACTTTTAAGCATCAAGCGCTCAATGTAAAAAAAATTACATGGTCATTTAAGTGTGTGTGTGTTGATTGGAGTATTCCTTATTTACACGCGTTCTGTGAGGTTTTTAATGAAATGAGACTCACATCGTATATAAATTTAATGTTTGAAGGGAAATTTTATTCAATAAGCGCGAAGTCCAAGGTCAAAATTCTCTCTTGCGCGTCTCATTTCACGGCAACAATTGCTAGGGGTGTAAGATCCGTATACCCAAAGTGGTCTGATAATAAATTGCGTCGTAGCATAATTCAGACCTTTTGTTTTTTAGAAAATTGTACCCAACTTTCTGTTATTTTAGATGTTGTTTCTTTGGCAACATTTATCTTTAGTTCCGAGTTTAGTTCTCAAAAATTAACTTCATCAAAACTGAGATTTTTAAAATTATTAAATAAGGAAGAAACAAATGACACAAACGACTTGAGTGATGAGCTTGATGAAAAGAGTCAGAATGATGAGGAGTTTGAGTGTCAATCGCGAACGGGTAAGTTAAGGGAGGAAATTGTTTATCATCAGAAGTTTTTGAACATCATCAGAGATGCACAGCTAAAATGTAACTCTGTTGATGTGACTTCTGAGATAAATGATTTATATGATAGAGAAGGGAAATGTGTGGAGCTCTTTAAATATTGGATGTGTTTTGCTCCAATATGGACAAGAATGAGCCAACCTAAAAGTTTGAAGGGTCGTATATCGAATAGTCGGATGGAAGCTTACAACAATCAGCTAAAAAATGGCACTTGTCGTAAGCAACCAAACATGCGCGTAGGGTTGTATATACGAACCATTCAAACTTTTATCGATGACTCAGTATGCACATTGGGGAGTAAAAGACTTAGAGACGCGTTAGCAAAGGGATCGGCTAGAACCTCTAAGCAAGCTAAAAGGTTACCACCAACCGTCACAAATGATCCTCTAGATAGAGATCAAGAAGAGGCGTGGGGAAAGGGACCTAAGGCATTCAAGAAGCCGCCAAAGAAGTCACACATGGCTGTGGCTACTTTGAAAGATAGCTTAAAGGTTTTAGAAGAAGAAAAACCTAGATTAGAAGTAGTTGATCTTTGTGAGGATGATGATGAAGACTTACATTTAGCAGATAGGGAAGTTCTTAAAGTTAAATTAGCTAGGAATATTCGTAAAGTACAAAGGCTTAAAATAGGACATTTAGAAACTTACTTTGTAGAGGAATCAGGCTATTATAGGGATACAGATGTCGTAGCAAAGTCAGGGCCAAGGAGGTTGTTTTATGAGGATTATAGGTCTATTTTAGGGAAAAATTGGTTAAGTGTAGGGCTTTTAGATTTTTATTTAGAAATTATGATTAATAGCTTAGGTTTAGTTAATGTTACATTAGGAACAGTCAGTTGTCCAAAGAATCAAAGAGTAGATATTAGGGATATTATGCAGTTAGTCAGTTTAGAGAATACGATGAAGATTTTCGGTCAGAAAAAACAGTTGTGTAGGGTTAATTTAGAAAAACGGTTTCTGCTAATGCCAATTTACAGTGCCACACGAAGGCACTTTTTATTTGCAGTAGCAGATACATTAAGAAGGATCTTCTACTTTTTCGAACCTTTCGAACCAAGTATTTGTGTTGGAAAGATGGGTTATGACGAAAAAATAGAAGGTCCAAAATACTTGGAAAAATTGACACAAACATTAGAACAAGACCAAACAACATGGACTCTTGACTTAATCACGGACCCACAGCGACCTAGACAGAAAGATACGTACAATTGTGGGGTATACGTCGCATGGTATGCAATCACAGCGGTCGAAGCCATTAGGGGGGCAAAAATCGGTCGAAACTTAGATAAGAACTTGGACTTTGACTTTGCTCCCAATACGATTGACTCACAACGGGCAATAATGGAAATGGACATATTTAAACGTTCGGACAGTATACAAAATACTTGTGTGATGTGTTCAAATGATGTGAATGAAGGTGAAAGGTATAATGAATGCTATGGGTGTGAACGTAAAATGCATGAATGGTGTATGAATGGAGAATGCTTGGAGGAGAAACATTTTTGTTACATGTGTACAAGATATTTAACGCAGATTGATAAGTGAGTTGATCCATCATATATAAAATTTAAATTGAGAACTTTAACATCTTGTGTTTACTAACCGGTCGCGTGGTTGGGGTCCCTGGGTCTGGAATTTGTAAATTCTTTGATCAGATCGAATAATCAATGGGTCGTGTCGAAGGGTTGAACGCGCTGGTCAAATAATTTATGTTTATCATGTATGGTTCGAGTCCAAGGGTTTGGAGCGTGCATTTGTTAAAGTTTTTAATTGAATTTTCTAGCATGTAAGATATTTAAATATAGTTGAAGCTTCATAAACCGTACCACATTTTTAAAATAAATTGAACTTATCCTCATTATTATACTTTTTTTTTGAATTTTTGTATTTATTGGTTCTATCATTAATTATTGTACGAGCTTTGAAGCTTTAACTATATTTTGATTAACTTTAATAAAACATAACAGTTATTAAATGATTGTATAGTATTTTATATAATTTTATTTTCAATATAGTTTTTTCTTAAATTTTGAAACTTTGTAAATAAACCAATTTCATTTGATTAATTTTTTAAATTAGTTAGATTAGTTTAAAATTGCTGTGCATGTAAAAGTAGTAGTGAATTTTATTTATAAATCATTCATAAATCATTTCATACTAATTCATTATATCATTTTTGTAACAAATTATTCTTATATTGCACATTTCCTTTCAGATGAAAAAAGACAAGTTTTTTTGATCATTTCACTTTATTATCTATAAAAATTAAATTCCGATAATATGTAAAAATAAATAATATAAAAATAAGTAGGAGTAATGTCTTATTGTGAAAAACATTAAATTAATAGGGTTTCCATGGTCCCAAACTACCTTGGGTTTTTTGGTCATTTGATTCTTAGCGTTTCCGAGGTCACAAACTTTCTTGGGTTTTTTGGTCATTTGATTCTTAGGGTTTCCGAGGTCACAAACTTTTCTGGGTTTCTTGGTCATTAAATTCTTAGGGTTTCTGAGGTCACAAACTTTCTTGGGTTTCTTGGTCATTAAATTCTTAGGGTTTCCAAGGTCACAAATTTTCTTGGGTTTTCTGGGCATTTGATTCTTAGGGTTCCCGAGGTCAAAAACTTTCTTGGGTGTAAAACTGGTTTCAAACAAAAATTTACATTGAGTAACATATATTCTACTTAATTTTCAAAAGAATGGAATTGTGCAATTCAAAAAAAAATATAAATCATTAAAACTCCAATCATTGTATACGTAGTCTAAGTTAGCTTAGGTTTTATTCTATTAATTCTATTCTATTAAATTATTTATTCTATTAAATTTATTCAATTAATTCTGTAAAAATTTCTTTTAGGACTTTATTTGAAACTTGAGGTTGAATTAAAAAAATTCTAGTTAGGATTTAGTTTTCTTTGTAAATGCAATATAAATTAATCTAGTCATCCTATTAACTATTTTTATTCTAGTCATGCTTTAACATTTTCATTAATTTCATAACAGTCATATTCATTTTTCATATTTTTGATTTTTTTGATAAATTGTTTATATTGCAGTAGGAACCATCAAAACATTGTACGGGGTCATGATCAATTATACTTTGAATCAATGTAAATAATTGATCATAATACTGTTCAATCTAGTGATTTAATGAAAAATATTAAAATATTTTAGATGAACAGTATCAATGGCTGAATGATGCGTCTCTTTAAATTTTTAATAAAAAAAGCCTCTCTTCAGCAAGTCGCTTGTATGCTGGTTTTACGTACCGACCCTATTTAAACAGAATGCTACAGCGTCGACGATGAATCACTAATAAGATTGTGATTCATCGGTAGTTAAAAATCAATTATATTTATATTGTAAAATACTATATAAGGACAAACTAAGCAGCTATGAAATGATGGACGGTGAAAATTTTCAACAAATAGAACAATTTTCATTGAAGAAGTGAGCACAATCTCGGAGATACCTGCTTCAGTTTACCAACATAGAATATTTGTTAAAATTCCAAAAAAATAAAAATAAAAAAGACAAAACACTTTTTCATAAAACACTGTTAGTTTTTTTAACTCTTTTTATATCTCAATATTACTGAAAAAACGAACCAAAAAAATCAAAAATTCCGATTTTTCGCACTTTTATTCCTTTTTCCGAAAAATTTTCCTCAAGAAGGGTCTATATCTTTGTTTACCCCGCATCTTTAGACCTCCCTGGAACTGCTGCAGCAAACTAAACTAAAAAATAATGGAAGATAAAAATTTTAGAATGGCACAACGAACCAAAAAAATCAAAAATTCCGATTTTTCGCACTTTTATTCCTTTTTCCGAAAAATTTTCCTCAAGAAGGGTCTATATCTTTGTTTACCCCGCATCTTTAGACCTCCCTGGAACTGCTCCAGCAAACTAAACTCAAAAATAGTGGAAGACAAAAATTTTAGAATGGCACAACGAACCAAAAAAATCAAAAATTCCGATTTTTCACACTTTTACTCATTTTTCCGAAAAATTTTCCTCTAGAGGGGTCTATATCTTTGTCTACCCCGCATCTTTAGACCTTCCTGGAACTGCTCCAGCAAACTAAACTCAAAAATAGTGGAAGACAAAAATTTTAGAATGGCACAACGAACCAAAAAAATCAAAAATTCCGATTTTTCACACTTTTACTCATTTTTCCGAAAAATTTTCCTCTAGAGGGGTCTATATCTTTGTTTACCCCGCATCTTTAGACCTCCCTGGAACTGCTCCAGCAAACTAAACTCAAAAATAGTGGAAGACAAAAATTTTAGAATGGCACAACGAACCAAAAAAATCAAAAATTCCGATTTTTCACACTTTTACTCATTTTTCCGAAAAATTTTCCTCTAGAGGGGTCTATATCTTTGTTTACCCCGCATCTTTAGACCTCCCTGGAACTGCTCCAGCAAAATAAACTCAAAAATAGTGGAAGACAAAAATTTTAGAATGGCACAACGAACCAAAAAAATCAAAAATTCCGATTTTTCACACTTTTACTCATTTTTCCGAAAAATTTTCCTCTAGAGGGGTCTATATCTTTGTTTACCCCGCATCTTTAGACCTCCCTGGAACTGCTCCAGCAAACTAAACTCAAAAATAGTGGAAGATAAACATTTTAGAATGGCACAACGAACCAAAAAAATCAAAAATTCCGATTTTTCACACTTTTACTCATTTTTCTGAAAAATTTTCCTCTAGAGGGGTCTATATCTTTGTTTACCCCGCATCTTTAGACCTCCCTGGAACTGCTCCAGCAAACTAAACTCAAAAATAGTGGAAGAC